>CAJHZI010000484.1:2670000-2689018 GCA_905160935.1 Enchytraeus crypticus | reverse complement strand
CATTAGTAAGAAGCAACAATACAAATAGGCGACGGCCAACTAAATAAATACTACCTGTGAGTCACTAGTTTCCCAAGTCAGAGGTTCTCAGAGAGTAAGTGTTTTAAGAACGACCACAAACACAAGATAACACAACGCAATAGTATTAGCAGAACCTTTGATATATGGTGAAGAACCAGGCTTTTCCTGTTCCGACTGTAGTTAATTAATACAAGAAATTGAGTTATAAAATTTAATAATTCAATTTAATTTAATAGTTAATTCCTAATTCATCCTTGCTGTAATTTTAAATTTTAAGTAAAGTAAGACGACTCTCATTATTTACTAATACCTACTGCCCTGTACTATATCGTTTGCTTAAGTTTTGCAGAAAATAATAAAAACAAATATAGCAGTTATATTTCTCAATTCCACATCGTCAGCATTGAGCCTAACTTGCGGCTGAACCTCCATAGGTCGCAAGAAGGTTTCTATAAGTGCTGCCGATGCCTTTGATCTAATTCAGCCTACGATCTACACCACACACGCCTCTACAACTTCAGTGAGTCAACATCAGCAACTACAGTGTCAAGGAGCATATGTCTCAACGCAACAACTGGACAAGGTTGACTACAGAGGCAGTGACATCAGATTCACAGCCACAAACTTCGAATTCACCTGCACCGCCTACACTACACTCTCATTTATCTTCATCCGAAGACTCCATCGCACAAGAAGCTAACAGTCAACAGCTGAGCACAGATCATCAGCCTGTTGTCGAAGAGCAGCATAGAAGTGTCAGTTTAGAGGGGGAGCAGCAGGTCGGTGGCAGTTCAGAGGACGAGCAGCTGAGAACAGGAGCAGAGGTAATTTTTCCTGACCCCTGTAAAAACACAAACAGACATATTAAAGATAGTCAAGGCATGGCGTTATTGCTGCCTGCTCATTTTAAGGGCACGAAATCAGAAAGTGCAAATCAATGGTTCAGTGACTTTGAAAGTTACTGTCTTTACCAAGGTCTGGGGGAAAGAGAAATGATGGGATTATTTCCATTGTTGCTTAAAGATGCAGCTAAATTCTGGTTCGATAACATCGAATCAGAAAACAAAAGTGATATGGAGAGCCTAAAAAAACTTTTTGTAGACCGATTTCAGAGAGAATCTGTGCATAGGTGGAAAGATGTCGCCAATGTATGGACAACATCTCAATCACAGAGGCAGTCTGTCGATGAATACATATTATTAATGCAGCAAAAAGGTCAGCTAGCAGAATTAGATGAGCAGCAGTTGCTCTTGTGTATAATCAATGGACTACGTCCTAACATAAGAGCTCTTGTAGTTCAACAGGAACCAGAAGATATTGACGAACTGACTCGGTGGGCTCAAATTGCTGAGGCCACTGAAGTACGAAATGATGACGTCACTGCCATGCTACAGCGCATCGAACAAAAATTCAATGCACTGCAAGTGGCAGAAATTCAAATAAGCCAAAACAGACCTGTAGCCAATAATAACAACAGAGATCCCTCGCCCAGGCGAGTTCGATTTACCGCGAATGGATCTGTGGAGCAAAATAATATTCATAACGGCAGACAATATTTTAACAGACAATCACAGCCACAGGTGCCAGTAGTTGCACATAACAACGGAAGGCCTCGTAATGTGCCAAATGATCATAGTTGCATGAATTGTGGATTGGTAAGACATTCTAATTCAGGTTGTCCTGCCAGAAACCTGAAATGTTTTAACTGTGGTAGAGTAGGTCATTTCAGTAGAGTCTGCAGATCTGGCAGAAGGAGAGCATAGCGCCATACACCAACTCTTTCTCGTAAGAGAGGAGTTGGGACTCGATGCTACAAAGATAACACTGTTTGTAAATGTGTATGTAATATTTCTCCGTGCAAATGTAAATTAAATAACAATGTCATAGAAGTAAAGATATTTCGTAAGTTTGTTCGTGCCTTGGTTGATACAGGAAGTTGTAAATCTGTAGTATCAGAGCAGTTGATAAGAAACTTAGGAGTACAGGTTGATAGAAAGACTCCAAATCTATTAACCACTGCTGATGGGTCACCAATGAAGGTGTTAGGAAAGGTAGTGTTACCACTGAAAATCTTTGATTTTTCATTACCTTTTGAATTCTTGGTTGTCCCACAGTTGCAGCAGGAGATGATTATGGGTTTGGACTTTCTACAACACACTAGGGCTCAAATTGATTGCTCTGATGGTACAGTTACTTTTTATGATAACATGATTGCTGTAAACATGTTATCATATAACCCTCATATCGCTAGAGTAGCTAAAGCAACAGTGTTACCGCCTCGTACTGAAACCTTGTTACAGGTTACAGTATTTAAGTGTAGAGATGTGCCAAACACTTGCTATTTACTGGAGCCTTTACCAGTACGCTACAAACAGAAATATCTAACCGCCAGAGCCATTGTACAGCCACGAAATGGCAAAACAGTTGTTAGAATTCTAAATCTTACTAATGATGAAATATTCATTAGTAAGAACACCAAGGTAGCCTCGTTACAATTGATAACTAATGACTCTATTGTAATGAATGATGTGACAAATATGACTGATTGTACAACAAACAACATGAGCAATACAGAGACTCAGACAGGCAGAGTGCAGAACATACAGGCACAACAAGCTCAATACAAACAATCAGACAAAGCTGATTTAAACTACAAGCCAACAAAAATCAACGATATGGGCATCAAGCTCGAGAATGACAAGCTATCTCCAGAACAGAAAAAGAAACTAACGGAGCTGATTGAGAGAAACCACGACGTATTTGCTTACAACCTTCATCAATTACCTGGAACGACTGTACAGTCACATGTTATAGAAACTGATAAACAGATACCTATGAGACAGAGACCATATCGCTATTCTCCTCAAGCTCGCAAGGAAATAGAAAAGCAGACAGAAGAAATGCTAGAGAGTGGTCTAATCAAACCATCATCCAGCATGTGGGCATCACCAGTGGTCTTGGTGAAGAAGAAGAATGGGACGTTCAGAATGTGCATTGACTACAGGAAGCTCAATGACGTCACCAAGCAAACTTCCTTTCCAATTCCACTGATGACTGATGTGTTTGATGCACTGTCAGAGAACAACCCAGGCATTTTTTCTTTACTGGACATGAAGTCAGGATTTCATCAGATACCAATGCATCCAGATAGCATGCATAAAACTGCATTTGTCACCCACCAAGCTTCTTATGAATACACACGAATGCCTTTTGGTCTGAAGAATGCATCTAACAGTTATCAGATGATCATGGCTGAAGTATTCCGTAGAATGACCTGGAAATATATAATGATATACATTGATGACATATTAGTCTACAGTCGAAACTTTGATGAACACTTGATTCATTTGCAGAATGTCTTTGATAGACTACAACAGGCGAATCTCAGATTGCATCCTGAAAAGTGCACATTTGCTCTTGACAAAATTGTATATCTGGGACATGTTTTGTCTACTGAGGGCATTTCTGTGGACGACAAGAAGATCAAGATTGTCAAGGATTGGCCTAGACCAACTAAAGTCAAAGATGTCAGAGCATTTCTAGGATTCTGTGGCTATTACAGGAGGTTTGTCAAGGACTTTGCAAAGATAGCCACACCTTTGAATAACCTGTTGAAAAAAGACACGCCTTTTGTCTGGACAGCGGAAAGTGATGCCGCATTTGACAAGCTCAAGACAGCAATGACATCCACACCTGTACTTGCATATCCGAACATGGACAAGCCCTTCATTTTAACAACGGACGCTTCGACCGAATCAATAGGTTTTATCTTATCGCAGATAGGAGACGATGGACGTGAACATCCTCTAGTATACGGAGGTAGAAGCTTAAGAAATGCTGAGAAGAACTATCCAGTCACAGATTTGGAAGGACTAGCACTTGTGGAAGCAATCAGAGCTAATAAAGTATTTCTTTGTCATAAGGAATTCACTGTGTTCACCGATCACATATCTCTGACATGGCTTCGGTCCCTAAGAAATAATAATGGCAGATTATTTCGTTGGAGTTTATATCTACAACCATACAACTTTACTATCAAGTACAAAGCAGGAAAAACAAATCACAATGCTGATGCACTAAGCAGGAGACCATACACACCAATACAAGAAGTTGAGGATGATGAAGATGATGACTTACTGACAGGAACAGTTCAAGTAGCAAACATACAAAACAATCAGAATAGCTGTGAAATTACCTGTCTAGAAACTGATGATGACTTTGAGATGACATCAGAATCCAGTTTCACAGCTGGAGATCATGAGGATGAGGATGATGTTGATGAAGAACAGACAACTAGAGTATATGAACCAGTCATAGCATATTTCAGTTCTGATCAGCAAACTGTGGTACAGAAACAGCACAAAATCAACAATCATGTTATGGCATTAACAGACATAGCACAGCAACAAAGAGAATGTCAGGATCTATCTAGAATAATAATATTTCTCGAAACAGGAGAAACTCCTTTGGATACTAAGTTAGCTACGCAAACTGAAATGGAAGCTGAAAATTATTTCATGAAGGATGGAATGCTTCATCATAAGTCATTAATCAGAGCAAGACGGTTCAATGTAGAAGATGAAGCTGAAGCATTACAAGTTGCCATTCCGATTTCTATGAGGAAAGCTGTTTTAGAACAATACCATGACAACAACAGTCATGCAGGTTTAGACAGAACTTATGAAACCATCAAGAGGAAGTACTTTTGGCCAGGCTTGTACAGAGACGTGAAGCAATACTGTAAGACTTGCTTGGTATGCCAGAAAGTAAAAAGAGACGCACATTTTAGGAAAGCTTCTTTGAATCCATTGCCAGTAACCGACACTTGTTGTCAGAGGTACCACTTTGACATCTGTGGCCCTCTAAAAGAGACAGCGGAAGGTTACAAATATATTCTATTATGTGTGGAATCATTCAGCCGGTTCCCTGAAGCATTTCCACTTAAAACGCAGGAAGCAACAGAAGTAGCTGATATTCTCTATAACGAGATTATATGCAGATATGGAGCTATGCAGAGCCTAGTAACTGATAGAGGAGCTAATTTCATGTCTAAAGTCATAGCACGACTATGTCAACTGTTTGATATTCAGCATACGAAGACGTCTGCATATCATCCACAAGCAAATGCAGCAGCCGAAAACTTCAATAGAAACATATGGACAGGACTAAAGGCCTACTGTGATAAGCAAGATCAATGGAATCAGTATCTGCAAACAATTATGCTTGCTTATCGTTCCACTGTATCTACGTACAGTACAGGTTTTACACCATATGAAGTTATGTTCGGCAGACAGATGAGATTACCTATCGACAACTATATAAGACTGGCTGAAACAGAGCTAAATCCAGATAAAGCTGAATACATGCAGAAATTTCTTCAAAGGATCAAACTAATTCAAGAAATTGCTAAAGAGAATATTGAACAGAGTCGAGTATACTACAAGCAGCAATTTGATAAGAAAGCCAAGTTACCTGAATTTCAAGTAGGACAGAAAGTATGGTTATACGATCCTGTCACACCGCTAGGCAAATCCAGGAAATTGCAAATTCACTGGAAAGGTCCGTATTACATCACTGACAAGACATCTGACTGCAACTTTGTTCTGCGAAATTGTGAAACGCACAAACAAATAGGTTATCCAATACATGCAGACAGATTGAAAGCATATCATGATCAAGAAGATTCACATGTTAGAAATTATGCAAGACAGATACAGAATGAAGAAATGACTACTGAGGACAGAAGGAACGAGGAACAAGAACAAGATCATAATAATGGACAAAGTATGATCAATAATGAAGTAGAAAATGATGATGATAACTCAAATGTTACAAAGAGGACAGAAGATCAGACTACGTTAAATGTAGCAGAGACTAATGATGAAAATGAAACACAGGCTCAAGGCACAAATAGTGAAGTAGTACGTGAGAACAAGAAAGAAGCTAAGAGAGCTTGGTATCCAGCTAAAAGACTACTGAAAATAAAGAAGATAAATAATGAGTACCATTACCTAGTAGAATGGGATGACCCAAATAGTAAGCCAAGTTGGGAGAATGAAAAGGATATTTCAGAATATTTGAAGATGAACTATCATATAAATAGGACCAAAGAAGGAAAACTGAGAAAAAGACGTGTAGTGCAAAAATGAGTGATTATTGTGTTTAGAGGAGTAAATGGACCACTATCAAATGTAAATAATGAAATCGTGAGAGAGAAAGATTGAAAATTATGAACCAATGTTAAAGTGAAGTGAAAATGAACAAATGTTAAGAATGGAACATTTGATTGCGTTGTAGGGTACGTAAGAAGCCAATGAAGGCAAGAGCTGAGGAAGGTAAAGGGAAACCACCTCAGAAGCCATATTGTTTCTCAAGCTATAGGCTACATAAGATATGGATAAGCCATAGACTTTGTGGGGGGATTAACTGATTGATCTAAGGAGTGTTCCTGTAGAGTGAAAAAACAAACTTTGGGTATCAATATGTACCTTGAACCTGCCACTGGGCAGTACATTCAAGAACATATATATATATGTGTGCATGCATTTTTTGTATTATTGTATTTTAGTTATCGTCATTATATTATATTATACAAACTGTTTTGAGTTTTGATCGCGCATTATATGTACTTTAAATTTGTATTTGACATTTACTGCCGTATATATATATTTGATTGTATGTTATGAGATAACGAGCATCAATGGGTGAACATAGCGAGACAACATGACAGAACGGAGGCGCCTATGACTCCGGAGATCACGATAAACTGCTTACATGCCTGATATGAACTGCCGTAAACAGAAATCACTCAGTGAATCTAATAAAACAATCTCATGTATTTCAGGCAGCTCTGCAAAATTATATAACAGGCAGTGTAAAAGAAATAATTAAAGAAATGGTGATCTTATATTATTCTGTCATTCTCAATTGTTCATATGCTAAGCATTTAATTCGTTTGTTTAGTCTCACAGATTTTTATGTACGTTCTAATTATGTAGTTGTGCTTTATTTCAATGTATCTATCGATTTGTTGATATGCTCGTTCTATTTTATATCAGACGCTATATTATGTATTTACTGGCGTAGAGTGTTCTATTTTATATCCGACATTATATTGTGTATTAACTTGCATAGATTAACTTTCTATTTTATATCCGATAGTATATTATGTATTCACTTCTGTAGAATATTTTGTAGTAGTTTAAAATATATGTTACATTGTGTCACAGTAATCTATGGCATAAGTTAATTATTGGAACATACACTAAATGTGGTCAGAAAATAATAGGCTTAGAGTATAATAGAAATAATTAGAATATGATTTGAACAGCAAATCAAGTGATTAACTATATAAAAACAATTAGAGTGCTACAGTCATCAATGACAGCAGTGAGCACTATTGAGGCAGAATCCAACCGGCGAGCAAAAAGATCCAAGGTTCAAAAACTGCGCAAATTTCAAAATCCAGTTTGAAGTATATACAGTAACATTTAATTATTTTAAAATATTTCATAAGATAAGCCACAATGTCGTTAAAATATTTTAGCAATAATTATTATCTAAGAAAATATACCTAGTAAATTAATTTAAAGTATAAATGACAAAGAATACTTACAAAAGAAAGCTTTAGGAAACCTAGATCTTACCATAACAACAAGATCTTGTTTCTGGTTCAGATACGTTAGAGTAGAGTTACCATTTGGAAAGAATTTTTCAGTGTTGCCTTGTTTTACAATAACGTTTTAAAATTGTTGTCCTTTTACTTCAGCATAAAATCAGTTATTTGTATAAATTGCTTTGCGTAATCAAGAACTGACGTATATTTTATTTCTCTTTCTCATGGCTTTACATAAATTGAGGCCAATTTATTTTTTAAAGGAAGGGAATGTTACCATAATCGTATTTCTAGTTTAAATAATATGTTGCATAAATATAATATAGTTAAGTTTCATATTCATCTTGGGTCCGTATAAACTCACATGTGTGGGATATCAAGAAAGCAATCAAGCCGTAAATCTATCAGAGTAAAGAGAATGCGGAAACCACGAATACGGGATAGATATGTGTTTATTTATACAGGTGTAGGGACTACACTGTAGCTGAAATACGTCGGCTGTACATTGTTAGTATAAAAGAGGTACAGGGAGTATTCGCTCCCCAATAAACAGTGAAATGTTATGTAGTAGCAAATGTAGACTTAAAGATTTCATGTAGTATAAACCTTGTAAATGAACACTTTGGGTTTAATCGAGTTAAGATAACGTTTGGATTATTGATATTACTGTATTGTTAGCTAAAACTGAATGTTAATGTTAAATCAAAAGGATCTCACCTAAAAATATATATTGGGTGTCACCACAGTGAAATTGTAATTTACACTAGATGTCGTCTAAGCAGACATAATCAAAGATTGGTAGGAATATGTTAACTAAGTTTAACGTCAAGTTTGTCAGTTGTTAATGATATAAGCATCTAGTTGATTGCACTGTATATTATGATGATAAATGCGAAATAGTAGTATGTGTAAGAAATAGACGCAAAGTAGTAAATTACGTAGCTTAGAGAATATTGTTATTTTAGTAATTTTGATCATTGTATGTTTTATATTTTGTGTTATGATTAGATATAATTTATGTCTTGCACTATTGATACTGTTAATTATGGAATTAGTCAGTAGTGTTGGAATGCTGTAACATATAATCATATATTTTATATGAAAAGATACATCAAAGATTAGACTACAAATTGTGAAAGGTTAGCAGTTGAGCTAAGACATAGATTTCTTTAGATAACCTGAGCATGCCAGTGATTGACCTAAATAGAGAGTATAGAATGTGAGAATGGACATCTGGAAGGACGACGTTATAAGATGCAAGTCTGAATTCATCCGAATGCTGGAAAAGCAATTAAGAGATCGCTAATGGCACGAGTGATAGTTTCATTGTCTTGGAATGTCTGATAGATTAAAGAGAATTGTTTGTGTGATCTAAGGCCGGAATCATAGGATAAATCACGGAAGTCAAACTAAGAAGTCAACTGTGATTGGAGGATTAGATTATCTTAAATATAATGAATTAACTCTATTGGACAGTACATAGGAAGAAGGCGCGGTTTAGCAGGAATAGAAAGACCTCAGATGAGAATAGAGGAGGAAGAGTTAGTTAGGGAGAGATAGTCTAAGAATAAGGAGCTAAGGAAAGAAGAGTCCAAGAGAAGAGGGTTAAGGAAAGAGCAGTCTAAGAGAAGGGAGTCAAGCTGAGTAAAGTCTAGTAGAAGTGAAGAAACAGCTAAGTCGAGATCAAGACAAGTTGAATCTGGCTAAGTCCAAGGGCTGTTTAGAAAAGACTTAGAAGTTTGTCACAGACAGTAACAGAAAGAATTTAGAGTAAAGATAGTAGAATAGTAGAAGAGATAAAGATTCATAGGGAGCAAAAGTTAAAGATATTTATATATAGATATTTATACATATGTTTCTATATCAAGATTAAGTGGTAGAATTAGGGACTGATCATAACTGTGAAAGCGTATTGCCTGTCTAGAATAATTAGTTGAATAGAACATTGGTGTCTTGCTAGAATTGAAATTGCTAATTAATTAATAATAATAAACCCTGATCATATTACAAATGACTGTTTTCTATTAATGTGTCGTTTTATCGTGCTTCATTAGTAAGAAGCAACAATACAAATAGGCGACGGCCAATTAAAAAATACTACCTGTGAGTCACTAGTTTCCCAAGTCAGAGGTTCTCAGAGATTATATGTTTTAGGAACGACAACAAACACAAGACAACACAACGCAATAGTATTAGCAGAACCTTTGATATACTATATTTTCATATCAATAATAACCTCTTTTCGTTCAAGGTTTAACTAAACATGTTAGTCGCGCCTGTACTTTTTGTTTGAATCCTAAGTTTAATTTTTACCTTGAATGAATTTGTAGCGTAATTTTCTAATAGTAAGCTAGAGAGAGTACGATTTCGATTCTTTCTGACGGTTGTTATATTTGTTTTTCTGCGTCAGTAAATTAATAGTCTTTTGGTCAGCTAGATAATATGTATATCATCTTCCCTGAAAGCTGTTGTTCATGTTTATACGAACTCTCTGATGCGTTGATTTATTCTATTCTTATTTTTCTTATGTTTCTCTATTTTTGGTTTGGTGACATTGCATTTGGTGTTTTTGAGTTAGAAATATAATAATAAATACATATCTCTCTCTGAGCGATGTAGACACCCTGATTAATATATATATATATATATATGTATATATATATATATATATATATATGTATATATATATATATATATCTTAGTGCACTGTCCACCGGCAGGTCCATGGTATACAACGCTTCCACCCCTTCCCGCCCTACCCCTCACCTCCACACACGAGTGGGTCTCCACACCTGATTAATGTATAGACTCTTTAATCAACTTGTCGACCATCTGATCAAAATGTCCACTCCCTGATCCAAGTGTCAACTCCCTGTACTCTGGATCGTCCCTCTGGTTCACTGGTTCATATATTTACATTTTGATCAGCGTGTCTGCTTTCTGATGTAGTTTTTCAGAACAACAGTTAAATAAAGCTGATGGTGTGTGTGCTCCGTGACGCCCTTTCATATTTCCGGGGCGTATGACTTCTCTGGCTAGGAAGATTTCTATAAATTATATTTCAGGTAACCTTGTAGAACAAACGATTGACGCCATTGTTACTCCGGCAAATATAATGCTACGACACGGTGTCGGGACGGCTTATGCTATTCAAGAAGCGGCAGGGAGTAAACTAGAGAAAGAGAGTAGGATGTATATCAGAGAGCATGGCAAGCTAGAAGTCTCCAAGGTGATGCACACGACATCAGGAGATCTGAGTCCAAGAATTAAACATGTCATCCATGTTGCTTGCCTTCTCAATTTTTTGGACTTTCATAGTTATTTTGATACTCCTTTTGGTACTCAACGTAGGAACATTGTTGACTCATTTCTCAACTGTCTCATGTATGCTAATAATGAGCTCAATATCAAATCCATCGCTATCCCTACGATCATATCAGGTTAGTGTGGAGACTTATTTAACTATTTGAGACTTTAATTTTCTTTCTTTATCTAGGACATCAATTTGCATGTGGGCCGGAAAACTTGAAAATGTATGCAACTGTAAAACACTTGAACTGCTTGAACAGTTCAAGTGTTTAATTAGTTCAAGCATTGCTTGAACTAATCTTTTTGGGTTGCTTTTCTAAGTAATAAAAAATAAATAAGAAACTGGTTTTCTTTTTCAACAACTTGTATTTATAGCATTTTTGAAATTTTATTTGGAATAAGAAATTCAGCTTAGAATGTCAAATATGAACTATAGCCTACTAGAAATTTATCGCTAATTTTTCGCTTAAGAATAATTCTATTTTGAACTTCATGTGAAATTTAGGCTAACTGTAAATCTGTGTAATTGGTGTAATTGTAAATGTAATTATGAATGTCTTAATGGCGTTGGGGTGGCGCCTTGAGGTTTGAGGTGGCAGGTCCTGAGGTGAGTTGGGCCCTCGTGGGTTCGAGTCCCGGCTGCGCTGATCTGGGAGCGGAGTCTCGGACAATCACTGGACTGGTTATTCGGAAAATGGTCTAAATTGCCTAACGGTTTAAACATGTGGTATTAAAAGTGATAGATATCAACATAGTTGACTATTAACTATAATGCGTGTTTACTTTTTGGTGGTGATTTCATTATTTATCCTACTTTTATGTTTATGATATTCTGTTACTATTCTTACTGTCAAGTGTTGACGAATAAAGAAATTTATATATATATATATATATATATTTATATATATATATAAATATATATATATTTATATATATATATATATAATATTGAAATGTCCACTTAAAATACCTAATATATATTCAAATAAATTGACTAATTTATATTAAAATCTTTATATTAGTGCTACATGTATTTTCAGGTACAAATGACGTTACTATAGAAATGGTATCAGAGTGTGCGTGGGAGGCCCTGTGTGAATTTGATTCATGTACCTCAAAGATGGAGAAAAATAAAAAGACATTGACTGATATAAGGTTCATAAACATCGAACAGGACAAAGTGTCTGTCATGACTGGGGTATTCGTAGAAAAACTTAAGAAGAAGCCTGTTTGGAAAGTAAAGATGATAAATAGAAATAGTATCAAGTATAGACCATCTACACAAAGGTAGTTAGATGGAAATCTGATTGTTATTGAGAAAATTATTTATCGTATTGTAATTACCATGATTCCTATTCATATTTTTTATGCTGTTTAAATCACATTATTGAGACTTATCAAGGAATTCTTTTGATGACTCAATGAACTTCCAGTGCTTTTGCTCTCAACTTAAACTATTACGCGAATGTAAAGCCAAGAATTGTTATTATGTTTTTGAAAATGCTTGGATTTTAATGTCTTGCCTAATTAATTATTCATTTCTGTCGTTTTCTTTATCTGGTGTAGCGCTGCTTGTAACTGTTACGCTACACGACTGTTGTATATAATATTATATTCGTATTTATATTTATATTATTTAAGAAGTAATAATAATATTATTATATTATAATTAATATTAGTTTTATTTATTATTTCTTTTTTAATGCCCTGGGCTGTATAGGGCCAAGGGCTAAAATACGATAAAAGAAAAACGTTATTTAACTAAAAGAAAGATGAAAAGAAATATTTAAAATAATTCCGCTATGCTCTGGGAGGCCGCATTCGCCAAAGTGCCACGAACGCAACCAGCATTATTATTATTATTATTATTATTATTATTATTTTATTTTTTTTTTACCCCGGTGTAAAGAACCTGGGGTTTGATAAAAACGATTCAAGCAAATACGTGCTGAATCGCCGCCCGGCTACTCGAGGTCATCAAACGGCTTGAAAGAATTATTGAAGCAGACTGCATTAAATCTTTGCAAAGTCATGGAAAGCCTTTGCCAAAGAAAAGAAGTCTCTCGCTTATCGCCGGTTTGCTCTGAAATAAGTCTGCCTATGCCATTAATAAAGTCAGTTCCTTCGGGATTCATCGGGCCTATGCCATTAATAAAGTCAGTTCCTTCGGGATTCATCGGGCCTATGGTTTCAATGGCCACAGGAAAAACTTCATATCCTAAGGACAGATCACGGTATTTATCCAACTTCCTAGAGGCAGCATGAACAGCAGCTCCTCCGGCTGTGACTGAAGTCGTATTCAGGTAGGAGTTTGCCATAGTGTCAATTATCGTGACGTCCCATACGGCACATTTACCGTTGCACCAGGGCACTAAAGTCAAGCCGTCCGGACGCTTGCCGTCTGATCTGGACAACCCCCTTGGTTCCTTAGAGGAAGGGATGCCTGCTCTTGAAAGTGCTCGCCATATTAAGTCATTTAAATTGTGATGGCGAGACATTGTACCTGAGCTTCGTTTCCAGGAGAGGCCGTGGAGACCTAAAGCGTCGACTTCATAACCGCAGGGGCACATGTGAGGCTCGCAAGTTTTCGCCCCTAAACGGAAACTAACGGCTACTCAAATTGCCTCATTGTCTAAAAGAAGCCCACAAGAAGCAACAGGGAGAGCGTGAAGCCAGTCGCTGCTTCTTTTGGTTGATACAGCTAGGAGTTGTGCTCTGTCTACTGCATTGGACTGGGATTCTAGCAGACTGGTATAAATCCGATCCACTATAAGACGGTCCCATCATTTCTGGTTACTGACTGAGATAGAAGGTGGAGCACTGGAGGTGAGGCTTTTGGACCAAAGTGACAACGCAACGTCAATGGATCTATCGGCAGAAAGGGAGCACTTATGAAGGATGGCGTCTTGCAACTGTCTCGTTCCCATCGCTGATGCCAAGAAGGCTGAAGGCGCGATATGGGAAACAAGACGAATTTCAAGACCACCTTTGCTCACCGGTAAACTGGCTTGCTGCCACTGCAAATCAGACAAATCTGCGTTGATAACGGCGCACAAGCATTGCCTATGAACCTCGTCGTAGTCTGAAAGCCGCGGATTAGAGAAGCTCGGACTGGAGCGCAGAATGTGCATAAGTTTAGGTGCACTTAATGAAAAGCGAAGGATTGTCAAAGCATCATGAGCGGCTAGCGACTTCAAGCGCGATGCTGAACGTTTGAGAACCTCCAAGCGACTAGATAAAGCGGTGGTAGTAGCTTCTTCTCCAGAGAGTGGCGCGCCGAGTAGAGTACTATTAATTATTATTATTATTATCATTATTTTTAAAAATTAATATATTTTTGCCCCAGTTGCAAATAATCCGAAGTTTAATAAAAACGATTCGAGCAATACATGCTGAATCGCCGCCCGGCTACTCGAGGTTTTCTAGCGGCTTAAAAGAATTGCTAAAACAAACTGCATTTAATCTTTGCAAAGTCATGGAAAAGAGGTCTCTCGCTTATCGCCGGCTTTTTTAATTATTATTATTATTATCAAATAGTATAGCCCAATGTCAAACTATGCACTTCTTATACACGTCTTTTTCAAGTCGACGTGGCTAAGTTTCAATTATGTAAAATATATTATGAACACGCTTGGTCATAACGTAACCGTAATGTGCATGTATATTTCCTAGTTGATAGTCTTATGCAGTGAACAGTCTTATGCAGTGAACATTTTATTTCGATTTATTGCTACTTTTCTTTGATCTGTCCAACTGTTATATATATATATACAGTATATATATATACAGTATATATACATGTATATATATATATATATATACAGTATATATATATATACAGTATATATACATGTATATATATATATATATACAGTATATATATATATACAGTATATATATATATATATATATATATATATATACAGTATATATATATATATATATATATATATATATATTTCATGATATTTATGACTATTATGAGTATTATTATTTTTATTTTTCATTTTATTTAAATTATTATTGTTATTGGCAGTATTTTTATTACTATTATAATATTATTATTAATAGCCACAAAGCCCAGTATACCACTAATTCGAATGATCATATGATCTCAGTAGCTTTGCGTGGAATCCAACGTTTTGATCAAGTAGGCCTATTGCTTTAAATTAGTTTCTTTAATTACGACTTTGCATTGGCAATGTACAACGATAGGCTTGGATCTGATTGAGGGGTGCTCGATGTTGTCACTGACAGCAGTAGCATTCTAATTGCGCTGTTTTCAGGGACTTTCAAATACCTGGAGCTGATTCAGTCACAATGTCAGTTAAGTGGCGGCATTTAATTAGTAACACTATTGCGTAGTTGAATAATTTATTCAATTTTCTAAGCTAATTTTTTCCATTTGATTTTATTCGTATTTGAATAATTTAAATTCAATTCAATTCAATTTAGTTCGGTTTAATCGGAACACCAAAAAGGGTCATTCAACCGTGTAGAGTTCACACGCAAAACATACGAATAAGCAAATGCAACTGGAAAAAACACAAACTAAATGTGAACTATGGTGAACTTAGAGAAAAATAAGATATAATATTTGTAATGATAATTGGTGAACTGGTGAGTACAAAATAGGCAGGGATATAAATTAAATGACTTGATGATTTTATATCATTTAAATAATAAGAAGTATATAGTTGTTTGATTGCTTTCACCTTTCTTCTGCTATTTATTAGAACTTCTAATTACTGGCATAAATTTTATCATAAACTAAATATTAGCAATAAATTTCTATAGGCTACATTATATATTTTTAGTTATCACACTTTAGGAGAATGTTCCTACCCCTCACAGATGTATTCCGAATTTAAGAAAAAGTTTGCATACCCGTGTTTCAAAATCTGTTGTTATGTAACAATTGCGATACAAGTAAAATTTCAATCACAATTAGCCAGTAAATTGTTCACCTAATTATTGTATTGGCCTATTTGCAGTAAAGAATGTGCTAAACGTTAAGTGATCTGGTGTTGAGCTTAATACAGTGGCGTCTTCGCAGTATAAGGGATGGCTCAGTTTGCGTCAAGAATTTCTCGGGGTTACCTGAAAATAAAACTTAGGGGGTATCGTACAATAGTACGGTGCCACACTTAGTTGCGTCAAAGTCCAAAGAGGGGGACGACCCTGGTTTAGTAAATGTGTGTATTAGGGTTAACACACCAAGCTTATAGGCGTCATTAGCGCGATATCTCTATCACTACAGGCTCGATAGGTGTCGCTGGAGCGCATTCCATGGCGCATTCCATTAGATCAGTTACTGTGGTCTGTGAGGTCATACGCTACTGGCTGGTGCCAGTGGCGAAGTCGCTAAGATACTCGACCGCGGATCAGTTGATGCGGGTATAAATCTTGGGCTCTCCCGTCACTGACATCGCTTTCGAGTGAGGAAACTGACGTTTACCTTAGCTTTTTTTAGCTTTACGTTGTGTCCGGGACACTGAAGAATAGAACAGCCTAAACTGAACGTGTCACAAGAGGCGACCGAGCAAGAACTGAGTAAGGTAAATGTAAGCCACTTCAGGTGTCATTTTATTCTCAAACTATAGTCTATATTAAGGAATGGATAAGACAGATTCTTTGTGAAGCGATTAACTTGTTAATCTATGGAGTGCTCTTTATGAAGCGTGAAGGCTGTCTAAGAGTAGGAATATATACCATGGACCTGTCACTTTGTAGAACACTAGAGAGAGATACTCTATATCATATGAGCAATTATCGTTTTATCACTTTTTGACTAGTCCTCTGTAAAATAGACTACAAGAAAGACTACAAGTGTAGAACTTAAATAATGTGTTTAATTTAAAATTATCGAGGATACTCCTCTACACTATCAGTTGTATAGGTTAGCCAAACACAATCTCTGTTCACAGTATAGCGACTAAAGTTGAAACTGCAGTAAAGAGCTAAAAAAAACTTAGGTTAACGTCAGTTTCATCACTCGAAAGCGATGTCAGTGATGGGAGAGCCCAGGATTTGAACCCCGGACATGCTGATCCGCGGTCGAGTATCTTACCGACTTCGTCACTGGCTCTAGCCAGTGACGGTGGATTAATCAATCAATGACCATGAGATTATATCGATTAATCAGAGAAATAAAATTTGTAATCACTGAGTATAAGCTAAATTATCGCAGGATTAATAAAGCTCTCTCTCCCTACATGATTTCTACCTCAGGATACTAATCACATTATCGAGTTCAATAATCGTAGGGTTGATCTAATCCACCACTAATCAGTGGAGTACTAATCAGTGGAGTACTAATCAGTGGAGTACTAATCAGTGTTAATTTTAGCAATGGAGATATTTTGATTTTAAATTTGAACAATAATTTAGTGCCTGGTTGAAGACGGATTGGCCTGGATTGGATCATCCAGCCTCCCGCCTGACAGGCAAGTACGAAAAAGAGTCATCAAGTATTGTGACTGTGTTAAATATTAATCATTAAAGTAGTATTCTCAATATTTTCTGGCGATAAAATTTGAAGTGGAAAGGCTTCATGAAGGTATTCTGTTTGATTTTTTATAACAAATATGCTGCATTATGCGTGTTCAAGCTATCTCTTGCAAGTTAACTCAATTTTAGTATAACCGTAATATAATACAGAATATTGAAAATTTCTAACTTCAGTGAGATCCTTGCCATATTTTTATAATTCTAATATGTACATTTTCCTTTGTAAAGAAGACGCGCTCAATAGCAAGCACATTAATTAAAATAAAGGATCAAACGAAAATGAAAATCATAATACCGTTGCATCAATACCTTGGTAGCATATCACAATAAATAGTATTATTGGAAAAATTGAAGAATCTAAATATAAATGTATATTATATATTAAATAAATAAGAATTATTAATTTAATAAAAATAATAAACTTAATCACTTAATAAAAATAAAATCTAGAAGTTAGCTTCGATAGCATAGTTGGCTAGATATTTGAACTAGGGTACTAGTGAGTAGAAGTGGCATGAATTGTCAATCAGCAACTTGCTAGTGTATCCTCGAAGCTTTACTGCAGCAGCAGCTCTTTGATGTTTTATTGGAGGCGGCAAACACAAAGACCAGGATCAACATGGAAAACTGCTATAGTGGCAGTAATGTTTATGATAGCAAGCGATATGGTAATAGCATAGCAATGATAGGGTGCCAAGACGAGTAATTGGGTTGGCTATCTAATGACATCGAAGATGAGTAAACTAGTTTTAAAAATATTAAAATTTAATGAATGAAAATGTTACTGTTAAATTATATATTACTCAAATTGTTCAGCTTCATAGGAAAATATCTACACATTCGGTAAAATGTGATAAATTAATTGTTTTTATTTTGGCGCCATAGTCGTCGTTATCTTTCGATGGCATTGCATCAAAACATATATCAATAAAATCACTGTCCATTTTAGAAATTACATTGATAGGGCGTGCTTTTAAAGTAATTATGCTGAAGAAGAAATAATAATTAGATCGAGATAGAGAGAGAGAGAGAGAGGAGAGGGAGAATGAAAGAGAGAAAGAGAGAGAGAGAGAGAGAGGGGGGGAGAGAGGCGAGGGAGAGTGAAAGGGATAAAGAGAGCGAGAAAGAGAGAGAGAAAGAGAGATAGAGGAGAGTGAAAAAGATAAAGAGATTGCTGAATTTAAAAATCTCATAAAAGATGGCATCTGACTAACAGCCGAAGTCACCCACTTCTGGTTTTGAACGTGACAAGTAAAGATGAGCCAGTCACTGGCTCTCTCTCTTCATACCTGGCTTCAGTAGAAGCTTTTGGTGAAATATTATTTTTTCTTGCTCATATTCCAATAGTATGCTAAGCTGAAAATCATACAAAATCTTACAGAGGTATGCGTCACGTAGTTTATCAAACTGGAACAATGCCCTACTCTTTATTTCGCTGTTCCTTGTTTGGAAGCCCCTACGGTGTTTTGTATTCACGACGGCTGCTAAACTGTCAATATTTTCACAAAAACGACGTTGTGGCAACCCTGCATGATTGTTTCCCCAGATCCCATGGGATTAGTC
>CAJHZI010000484.1:2402500-2665000 GCA_905160935.1 Enchytraeus crypticus | reverse complement strand
GGATGGAACAACGGGATGCCGGACACACCGAGCTGCTTCTTTATGGAAATCATGGACTTCCGGTACCTGGCTTTCATCTTCTTCGTGACGATGGTAGGACCCTCAGTGTTCATGGCCTCCGTGTATGCCGTTATATACAGTGTGGTCAGAAAACAGGTTGGTCCGCTTTCTCATAAGTTTTCTTCGCTTTTATAAGCTGGTATAAAAGCTAATGTTAACGTTAGTTTCCTTACTCGAAAGTGATGTCAGTGACGGGAGAGCCCAGGATTTGATCTCCGCACATACCTATCCGCGGTCGAATACCTTTCCGACACCAGCAATGGCTCCAGCCAGTGGCGATGCTTAATTAATCTATGAGCGTTAAAATATGTTGGTTTTGCTTTAATATGACATAAATATCTGCTTTTATACATGCACAATAATTAATATTTTAAAACTTGTTATAATTCGCTCAGGGAACCATGTAACTATAAAGCGACATATCTTTGAAACACGAATAAAGAATTAACTGGGTGAAGTTTTACGTGCTGTGTATATCAAAATCTACTTAACATATACCTATATCAGCATGGGCGTAGTCAGGATTTTGTCATGGGGGGGGATTTTCCAAAAAATGAGGACCTATACTGGAATCGAAGGTGTGTGAGGGTAATGACGCACAAGTTGAAAAAAGGCGGTCCGGGGGACATATGTCCCCCGGAGGGGTCCAGGGGCAGAGCCCTGCTAGGGGGTCTGAGGGACGAAGTCCCCCAGAAGCTGAAGCACTTTTGAAAACAATGTCTGCAATTTTTAGCAATTATTAGCATACTGAATTGAAAAAACGCAGTTCTGCAGATCTCAGTGGATTATACAATATGACTAGTTCGTGGTACTCTTGATCAAGAGCCTTTTCAATCCACTAAAGCAATAAAGTAATTTTAAGGCTACAGCTTGTGTAGCTGCAGTGGCAGCAATTTACCATTTTCTTTGAGGGGGCAAATTTTTTTTGAAGAACCATTTCTTCTTTGAGCAGATGTTAACATTTTATGACCTTTTTGAGCAAATGTGGGCAAGGAGCCTGAGGGGGAGGAACTAAACCAGTGCTAAGAGAAACCTGTTAAGTCTGTACTTTTTATGTTTTAATAAAAACCTTAAATTAATGTCGCTACAATTTGCATTTTTATTAGAAATTAAATATAACTTTAACTTCTAAAGCAAGAATTTAATTGCACACATGCAGTTCAATGCTCTCGGCCCTGATTAGGTTTTAGACAAGATAAACGCAGTAGCTTACGTATGAGGGACGCAATATTCAATTAATACAGAAAAATGTAAACTATAATCTATTGAACTATATACTGTATGGAGATAATCTATTGAGCTTAAAATTAGTCTATTTTATACTTCTATTAATCCATATCTACAATATAGATACTTGTAAACGTTATAGTACGTTAGAAGTTATAACTTTTACTGTTTAATTACACTCATAGACAATAAGCGACTGCAGTAAGGTAATCCT
Source organism: Enchytraeus crypticus (assembly GCA_905160935.1). Classification (NCBI taxonomy): domain Eukaryota; kingdom Metazoa; phylum Annelida; class Clitellata; order Enchytraeida; family Enchytraeidae; genus Enchytraeus; species Enchytraeus crypticus. The sequence continues at coordinate 2,663,499 of CAJHZI010000484.1, read as the reverse complement.
GAAACGTGCCCTATGACATACAAACTCTGCACACTGATAAAATGACTGAAGGTGCATATAAACCTTATTAATGACTCATGGAACAGTAGGCCTAACAAACGACCGTGCTGCAGCTACAGTTACTGTCAGAGCGTGTCTTACGTACTAGCGCTACTGGCATCTTATCATCTGCCTCTATCAAAAAGGTGATGCAGATAAAGTTGTTCCGAATCACAGATGACCTAGGTGAGGGCCCTGCGAGGGTAAGGGGTACATTGTCATATTACGTGTGAATACGTAAAGTCACAGGCAAAGGCGGGAATGAACGATGAATGAATGCTTTGTATATAGGAGCAGAGTGTGAATGTAAATTACGATATAGTTGATACAGGATGTCGTGATTCGCCACGCCTCCCCCCCCTGTCTTACTCCATTCAAACGTATTCACATTGAGACTGTTAACCTTAAACATGCTTATGACACTAAATAATAAGGAAAATCTAAATGCAACTAAATTCTGAAATTAATGTTGGATATAATTTTTTTAAGCTACTGAAATCTTGATTGAGATAGTCTCTGCCAAAATCCATGGGGGGGAATTAATCCCCCATATCCCTCCCCCCCCTTCGCTACGTCCATGTATATCAGTCATTCGCAATGATAGGTTAGATCTAATTTCCTGAATCAACCTAAAACTAAGGCTTCGTTCTTATTGTTAAAACTGTTGAGAAAGCTCACATCACTAGGAAACCTAGAGTCCATTGATATGATGTAAGGCTTGATAGTGTGGTCTACATTGCGTTATATCTCTAGATAACTTAGAAAGACCATTGATATGACGTAAGCCTTGATATTATGGTCTACATTACATTATATCATTAGATAACTTAGAAGAGACCGTTGATATGACGTAAGACTTGATAGTGTGGTCTACAATGCATTATATCACTAGATAACTTAGGAGAGACTATTGATTGTGCTACATTACGTTTGCCTGACTCTGATACGAGGGAAGAGTCTAATGTGGAACCAGTGAAACAAACAATCTCATTATGATTATCAATGATCAAATCTACTGAACCTATAAATAACCCTTTGAGAGCCAACAGCAGTCAAAGACATGCAATAGTGCTCATTCACATCATGGATGTTATATGACAGGATGACGCATTAAAATAATTCCCTGTTATCACGATTTCAGAAGGTTTAAAAATTTGATGTAATGATGTGTAATTTTAGAACGGGGTTAGACAATTTTGCAATTCCGTATAAAGGGACTAAATTGCAGTAGTTAAGCTGAGGCGGTGGTTTGCTAGCAAGTTACTCGAGAGCGGATCAGTAGGTGCAGGTTCAAGTCCAATATACTCCCGGTACTGACATGATGTCGAGTAGGAAACTGACGTTAAACTTGACTAGTCTTTAACGTTTTCTTTCATTTACATGTACGCCTCCGCATGCGCTTTCTGATGGCGGAGATCTACGTTGGGTGTTGTATATTCAGTTTGAGACGTCCCTGACTTAGAGGATTGAGGAATGAAAGTTGAAACTCAATTGTATTATTTTAAATCTATATCTGATACTGATTCCTCACTTATCCCCGGCTGGAGCCGCTGGCGATGTCGGTAAGATATTCGACCGCGGATCAGTATGTGCGGGGTTTCAAATCCTGGGCTTGCCCGTCACTGACATCGATTTCGAGTGAGGAAACTGGTGTTAACATTAGCTTTACTTATCACCTCGAACATGGCGGAGATGCTTAATTTAAGTTCTGAAGAAATCTCCGTGGTCCCATTCAATAGCTGTGTCCATCATCATGCGGCTAATTCGATAATGCACTAACAATTTACTAGAGTGAATTAACGCATTTCCTGATTTCGCGGACTACTTCGAAATTTCATTTCATTATTCGACACCTTTTATTTCAGCAGAGCGTGGTTACAAAATGCTGTCGATGAATGTAATAAGCCAACTGCCTGAACATAGTTTTCCTAGTTTCCAATTTGATACTAATACCTGATAGATGTCAGAGCTGCCAATCACTCCTGATAATTAAATTAGAGTAGGATAACTTAATCCTTGTGACGGTAGCTCGATTGTTTCGAGTCGCATTGAAGAGAAACCTTTTGCTTCTGATACTTAACGTTAAACATATTAAATCTACATTGAATAATATAATAGATTTATATTATAAAAACTCTCTTCTGAAGTGGTTTACAATTGTATGCCTCAGTTCTTGTCTAGTAGCTTCATACGACACGTGCAGTTATCAGACTGTTTATTCTTCAGTAACCCGGGCAGGTAAATGAAAATATTACCAGTATAACTTTGATTACCAGCATTAATATAAGTAACAACACCTTTTTATACGTATACTAAACTCATAGGCGCATATGCTTGAACGTGTAGTCCAAGAAATCCAGTTTCTCATATTTGGCAATCTCCAAAAACAATACTTTATAATCTACACCATTTTAACATAGCTATACTTATGATCTTTTCCCAAGCTATAGGCTACATAAGGTATGGATAAGGCATAGACTTTGTGAAGAGATTAACTTGTTGATCTAAGGAATGCTCTTATGGAGCGAAAAAACAGACTTTGAGTATGAATACGTACCTTGAACCTGCCACTTGGCAGTGCACTGAAGAAGAAGATACTTATGATATTGCAGCTATTTCAAATTAAGTTACTTAGTTATAAATTTAGTGAGTTGCTTACTGTTTGCTGTATGAATACGCTGCAGATTTCTCAGATGGTGGATCAGCTGCACGTAAGCACTAGAACTCTTCCCTCTTCCAGCAGCACGACTTCCATCCTCTGCCAACAGAAGGCTTCCGAGGCGAGAGCCGCTCGAAACTTCGCCATCATCGTTCTCTTCTTCATCATCTCCTGGTTCCCTCTCTACACCATCAACACCATCTTATGCTTCTTTCCTGGCTCCAACATTCCAGGACAATTGATCGATTCCTTTATAGTTCTCTCTCATCTTAATTCAGTCTGGAATCCGGCGCTGTATGCCTGGGGAATGAGGGACTTCAGGGAGGCTCTGCTGGGACTGGGAACTGCTGTGAAGGAGAGGATATCATCGAGCAAGCGGAAGCGGAATGGTTCCGAGTATTCTCTCAATGGGTTTAATACGTCTTGTAGGACTTTGACCACGAATACTGTTAGAGTCAATGTACATGCTGGAGAGCCGATGTGATGAGCGCGTGAATGAATTAGTGAATGAATTAGTGAATGAATTAGAGAATGAATTAGTGAATTAAATACTGGATGATTTAATGTTTGAAAGATAAATAAATTATTTGATGATTGAAAGATTAAATTAATTTATTAATCGGCGAGTCGATGAATGACAAATCAATCAGACATGGATTTAATTTAGCATCTAATCGCAATATTTATAATATTCAATCAATCAATTTTCTCTAAGAATTCGAGATGATACGAATTCGCCTAAAGGCGTTTGATCTCAAAATCCTGCTGAAAAAGAGACACTTTTTCAAATCTTTTGAGTACTTCACATAAAAATGCTACTAAAGTCTGCACATTTTCTTTTGGTTTGTTCATAATTTTTTTATAAATATTCAGAAATATATTAAATTCATATATGCTTAAAAACCTACAAATTGCTTTGAGTACATTTTGAACAATAAATTCACTAATTGAAGAGTTTTAGCTATGTTCAGGACCGTCATCCAGGCGACTACATGTAATTGCGTCATGTTATTCACAAGGGTTGCCCACAGCGTGGTTCGAAACTCAGTCTATACTCAAAAGTTAATGAAAAGAGATTTTCATAACTTTTATACTGATCATGAATTTCACTAAAGCGTCTGATCCAGTGCTCTGGTAAAATGAATACACTCATGCAAGTACATGCTTTATAATTCGTTGTAGCATTTACAGTAGTCGCACTTTAAAAATAAGTGCAGATTTCAGACAGTCTATTTTCTTATAAGTCTAGCCAAGGAACCGTTATTGGACTCTGCATGTGGAAACGCTAGAAATGAATCAATGATTAACGGAATGATGACTTCAGAGCATACACAACTGATTATCTGATTATAATCGATGATATTGTCCGATATCTTTCTTTCAAGGTCGCCACTATTTAGAAAGAAGAACGCAATGCAAAGCTTACCTGTCTGGTTCATTTAGTCTCGAGATAGATAAACCTCATCACTTGCCGGTGAAATGCACAAGTGACACCAAAGTGACATTGATGATAAGATAAAATAGATTTATTTTTAATTTAAAGATATTCAAACTCCTCTTAGGCCTCTTCTGCGATAATAATTTCATTACCCAAAGATAATTGAACTAAATTTAGTTAATAAAAATATTCAATAACGAAGTAGTTAACCTCTCTCTGATCAACATTGACCGCTTTTAAGTTGATTAGTTGCGGATACTTTCAGTTCGTAATTAAATATACAATTATAATAAAATTATTGGCGAATAAAATGTCAATAGTTTGCTAATTCCAAAATTGAATGTAGGAAACAAACGGAAAGCCACACTGTATTAATATTAATTTGTCAGTTTTCAACGTAAAATTAATTCATCAAAATTCTTCGAAAGATGGAGATGATATCCCCTCCTCTCTTTCGCTCTCTTTCTCCGTATACGTGCAGTATTCGCATTCTTTGACGAACAAAAGGAAAAGCTATCGCAAATGATTTTTCGTTTCGTGCCCGAGATAGCGACATTCGATATCATTGGATGTGTGAACTATGTGAGGTATTTATTATTCCACGCAGCCGTGAAAGCGATTGTTTACCCGTTCAATGAAGAAGTCAATTTCCTCATGAATGGTACCACTGTAGCAGAAATATGAGAGTACTTGACTCCAGAGTCGATGAGAAAACGTAATAAAAACGTAATAAACGTAATAGAGATCATTTCAGTATGGAGGCGTAAATGAAACGATGCCAGCAGGTCAGGGAAAGTTATTAATGAAAGAGATTTATTAAATATTTGAGGTGTTAATGAAATGAAAGTGAGAGTGAACTAGGAATATTGAAAGATCGATAGATAGAGATAGAGAGAGAGAGAGAGAGAGAGAGAGAAAGAGAGAAAGAGAGAAAGAGAGAAAGAGAGATATGGAGACAGAGAGGGAAAGAGAGAGAGCGGGTTTTGCCTGCTACTAGCTGCTAGCTACTATACGCTAGCTACATAATAACATCAGTCACTCAAACAATTTGTGCTGGGTATCTATGAAACATCAGTCAAGTCTCTTAACTATTGTTACGCTCTGCTCTGCAAATAGATTTAGTTATACTTAAAGATTTCGAAAGAGAGTCAGAGAGAGAGAGAGAGAGAGAGAGAGAGAGTCAGAAGAGACTGAGATAAGAGAGAGAGATAGAGAGAGAAGAGATAAAGACAGAGAGAGAGATAGTGAGAGGGAGATGAACAATGAGACAGAAAAATAGATTGAGACTGACGGAGAAATACAGAGAGAATCTGAATTAAAGCGAGGATGGACTTACTAAAGCAAATATTTATGTTTAGCGAGGCTTGCATTAGCTGGCTCATTAGTTAATGGTCTCTTTTATCTTTATAGCATTAAACAGAACCTACGTGTAGATGTCGCCTCCAAACTTGTGGTAATGATGCTGATGACGGGGCCACTGATGGATACTTATCCATTTCCTTCAATTGTGGATCCATTACGCACGGAATGCTGGTAATGGATTCCACCAAAATGTGTCAGTGGTGGATTCTTATTCGTTCATTGGAGACGCGTAGTATTTGTGGTAATGGAAGATCATTCGTTTCCTTCAAGTCCATAAACATAAATAATGCTAATAATGCTAATAATGGTGACAATGCTAATAATATTAATATTGCTGACAATGTTAATAATGCTAATAATACTAATAATGCTACTAATGATAATAATGGTGATAATGCAAATGATGGTGAAAATGCTAATAATGGCGATAATACTAATAATATTAATAATGTTAGTTATGCTAATAATGCTAATAATTCTACAAGTGCTAATAATGCTAATGTGCCCCTAGACATCGGCTGCTACGACATCTTGTGACCAAACCACTAAATCGTGACAGCCAGTTCCTATCTAAACGCGTTGAGTCAACGTTAAATTAACATAAGCAATTAATAAGCGAATCGTGCGGTACTACACTTAATATCGAAAGAGGCGATGACGAAGATTTTCCGAAATTTTATTAGTTTTAAAATCAACAAAATAATTAGATTTTTACTATAATTTTTTATAAAAGTATCAATTAGCTCGTTTAACGAAAACTTCTGCACTGCATGGAGAGCTTGAGAATTATTGTAGAATTTCTGCATTGATATCAATTCGGTTAATCGATGTTAGACGAGTAGAATGATAAGATTACCAGGTTCGATCGCTTGGTAAAAATCTTATCAAAGAACAGAAAGCCTTATCAAATACCAAAAAACCTTGTCATAGAACAAAAAATCTAATGAAAGAGCAAAACACCATATTAAAGAATAAAACATCTTATCAAAGAACAAAAAACTTATCAAAGAACAAAAATCCTTATCAAAGAACAAAACACCATATTAAAGAGCAAAAAACCCTATCAAAGAACAAAATCGTCATCAAAGGACAGCGCCTATCCATGTGATTAAACTCAAAGTAAATTTTATGCAGTTCAACTGAATCTTTTTTCAAAATATGCGTAACAATTTAAAATTGTTGTGCTTGGATTTACACTCTTTGCGTATTTATATACCTGTATGTAAAAATACTGCAATTCCAAAGCCATAAAGTATAAATTGTGTGAAATACATTTTTGACAAAAAGTTCCTGTTGAAATGTAAAATATATAACATTTACTTTAATTAACCTACATAGCGTGGATTACTCGACCCTTCCAAAGAATTCATTTTATAGGTCAGAATCCATGAATCCAAGCTCATACATACTGTAAGTTTGAATCCATGTTCTTTAAAATTCTTACGGAGAGAGTTCACAATACAACTAGGCCTACATCATTTGTGCACTAACAAGTTACTTATTGGTTTATCCAAAAACATTGCATACAAGTTATTCCATCATTCCCCAGCTGTCGCCACTTGGTCGAATCTTTCAACATTGGTTGGAAATGTTGTTGAACAAACTTTCATATCCATCAAGCAGTGTCGGACACTCTACAGAATATCTCATACAAAAACTACTTGTGTTGATTAACCGTTTAGTGTCCGGGTCACTCAAGAATAGCCCGACCTCTAGTGGCACATGTCGTAAGAGGAGACAAATCAAAAACTGAGAAAGAAATAGGAAGCCGTATCGGAAGACATATTTTCCTGAGCAATAAGCTACATAAGGTATTGATAAGGCATAGCCGTTTGTGAAGGAATTAACTTGTTGATCTATGCAGTGCTCCTTACGAAGCGTGAAAGCAGACTCTGAGTATGAATATATACAGAATATGTACATTGGACCTGCTACCTGGAGAGCACCAGAGAGAGAGAGGCATACTACTCAATACTACTCAGTATTACTAATACTACTAATATTAATGTTAATACTACTCAAGAAGACGCTATATTATCTAAATATTTTCAACTGTTGTCATTCTTTTGTCACTCATTCAAAAGACACACAGTATGTGCTTTAAGTTATTCAGATTTAATTTTTTTTCTTACTCTTAAATCAATTCTAAGTCGGCAGTAGAAATATAGACACTGTTGTATTGTTGTAAATTTTAGTAACCCGTAGCAGTAGTGAGGCCATTGCAATATATCAAATCAGTTTCTAAAATTGTTTGAAATAGAAATTTCAGGTTATTAGTTAATTTTCTCAGTCACTTTCAAGCTTTAAATAAAATTTGTCTTGACTAGTATCGGATGTATTGACTCATACCGAATGAGAATATTTTATCAGCCAAGGGCTTAAGAATGATTTATTTGACGGCGGTTTCTTTGGAAGAGGGAAATCAATCTTTCTTTCCTCGGGTGTCAGTCATCCTGCTCGGAATCCTTTCCAGCTTGTTCCACATTCCGGGTTATCCAGTGTCCGGAGTTGTGCTAATATTTTAGGGTGCAGTGTTTAGCAATTGTAACACAGTGTGATTTAATGTAATCTAATGTGATCTAGTATGATTTAATGTGATCAATTTGAGCTAATGTGTGATCAGTGTGATCAAATATTACAATTTTGCTGATGTCTTGAATCTGGACAAAACATTGATTAAAAAGTTGTGAACTAATTTAATAACCGGAGTTGCGATATTGTTTTCTGCAGACATAAGTGTATTAATTTTATTTATTAGGTATAAGCTATCTTTACAATATTCAACTATTGGTCGTCGAAGCTCCTTAATCGCCTGATCGAAAAAAACGAGATCTACTTCGTAATTGATTAATTTTATTTAATATTTAATTTAATATATTTAATTTTTTACATGAGAATTTAAAAACATGGAGGTTTTGGGGCAGAGGTGTGAAAGCAGCAATTGAGTGGAGCATTTGGATAGGATTTTCCACCGATACTCTGAGGAACGAATGCTCCTGTGCCTCTCTCATAGATTTTATCACGGACAGCCCTGGTGACGTTTCTATGGAGATTTGACAGGATTCGCTGATATATGGACGAACTTCATGTCAACTTCGTCATAGAAACAAGCAACTTGAGGAGGGGCTAACGCACCCCCCTGCATTTATCCGCCCCTGCCACCTTCTGAGTCAACTTTACTCCGCGGTTAGGCTGTGGACTGCGGATTAAAGCTGGTAAAGCTAAGATTAGCATCAGTGTTCTCACTCGAAAGTCAGTGACGGGCCAGCCCAGGATTTGAACCTCGCACATACTGAGCCGCAGTCGAGTATTTAACCGAATTCGCCACTGGTTCCAGCCAGTGGCGAAGAGTAGTGGTTGATAGATAAATGGTTTAATATTAGGCTAATCTCACTGAAATTTTTATGAGATACAAATCTGACCTTAAACCGATTTTTTCCTTTCAGCCTTTGGTATTCAGTTCTCTGCAGCAATTAAGATGAACTAATTTTTATATAATAATTGTTCAACTTTTCGGAAGAGATCTCTTAGAAATGATATAAATACTACGCCAAATAATACCAACCTCAAAATGTTAAACAATGTATATCAAATTCCTTTTACTCAAACTGCTGATCAGCTAAATAAACACTTTGTGTGTATTTAACAGAACCAGCAACCATCAAAGTAATCTCGAAGACCGAACATTACTCGATCCAAGAAAATTGGAATAAGTAACATCGTAACGTAAGCACTAAACGTTTGATCAAAAGGTTAGATATTAATAAAACCTTTATTTAGCTTGTTTTGACGCGGCCTACATTTCACACGCAAAGTAGGACATAAAAGAAGCACTAAGAGGAATTCTTCTTGACTTCCGTTTCGTGAGGTTGAACAATAAGCTGCAATCCCTGTGGGACGTCTCAGCAAGTGAAGCTGATATTCACATAAAATTTGACATTTAATTGCAATTCCGGGTTAAAGAATTTTCAGCCACTGTCAGATAAATATATGCCGAAATATGCATCATAAATGTTGCTCCTGAAGTATCTCACTCCCAATGCACTGCCTACGGGCAGGTCCATGGTTTATAACGCCTCTACTCTTTTCTTTATTCGTTTTCATCTTCATGTCCACATACGAGTGCATCTTTAAACCGTGTAATATTCCTAATCTCGGTCTGCCTCTGCTTCTCTTTCCTACAATTCTACCTATATGACCTCCTTTTAAAAGCTAAAAAGCTAATGTTAACGTCGTTTTCCACACTAATGCCATCAATACCGACTTCGCCAATGGCTCCAGCTTATTTGTTAGAGTATTTAGTAAGAAGAATTGGATAGAAGACATCCAATATAAGGGGAGATAGTTTACTAAAGGAGGTCTTGGAGAAATAGAATCACATAAGTTCCGCAAGAGGGCATTTAGCAGAGTGGTTAGAGTGAAATTTCTTTATAACCTTTAGTAGATATTAAAGAATCAAATTGTATCAGTCTCTCCTAGCGCGGTGCAGTCTGTTTACACTACTACCTATGAGTTTATTTTGATATTCGCGAGATGTGTGAAGCTTCTTTTGGTGAAACTTCTTTCAGAATTGATTGTGGTAATAGACTGCAGGTTAGATCTGACGTCCTAGTGAAATCAATAGGACGTATCTATATATCATCTCTATCATTGGTGTCCATGTCACTAGATACCTATGTATCCAATAACTTATACCTTTTACTCTCTCAAACCTTCGCTCACTTTCTCCTAATTTTTCTCTCTTTCATTCTCTCTCTCTCCGTCTCTCTCTCTCTCTATCTCATTCATTCTCTTTCTCTTTCTTTCTCTGTTTCTCTCTCCTTCTCTCTTTCATTCTCTTTCATTCTCTTTCTCTTTCTCTATTCCTTTCTCTCGCTCTCTCTTTCATTCTTTCATTCTCTCTCTCTCTCTCTCTCTTTCATTCTCTCTCTCTCTCTATCTCTCTCTCTTTTTTTTCTCTCTCTCTCTCTCTCTCTCTCTCTCTCTATCTCTCACACACACAAACACATCTGTGAGTCCCTTTCTCTCTCCTTCTCTGTTTCTATTTTTGTCTCTAAATCAATTCCTCTCTCATTAGTTTCCCTCACTTTATCCCTCTTTTTTTCTTTCTGTCTCTCTCTCTCTCTCTCTCTCTCTCTCGCACTTTCACTTTCTGTCACTCTGACTTATTCTATAACGACGTTTACACTTCGTTTTTCACAAGGTAACATCCAAGGAAAACATTTTTATATATCAGCGGAATCTTGGATACCAAATAAAATTGCAACTACATAATACCGACGGTATGGTCTGGACAAAATGAAATCTTACATGTATATTTATGAACCTATTCACTGTCCAACTACCTGAAAGATAAACTGTATACGAATCTATGTCTTGATTCCATTTTCTTGTATTTGTTTAAAATGTAAGTTACCTTTATTATCTACCGTTTTCCAATTCCACTAGAAGCCTCATTCCACTATCATATCCAATTCTTGACAGAATTACACCTGGAACGGTTCGCTCCTGGAAAGCTTTTATCAACACAATAAGTTACCGAAACTCTGGCCTCGAAGTAAAGTAAACAACATTTCTTTACGTATTGCATTTCAACAACATCCTATCTCGATATGTTACCAACTAGACGATAGATATACATGTATAACCAGTGATTCTTCCTATAGATTTCGTACGAATGCAAGAGTTTTGCGTGTTTTCCATTTTCTTTTAAATTCAATACGAAGTTATTATGACTGACGTGCTTTTTGTGAAGCCATAAAGTACTAGGAAAAGTGAAACCGAATAAATTGAAAACTTAATTCATTACTCAGACTACTTTGCTAAAGCCTATTATAAGTGGCTTTTCTTTAGGTTTGGACGACGTTTGAATCTCTTAATGGCAACAAAAATGTAGAAGCTCAAATTATATTAGATTCAGACTATGCAGAAAATCTACACTCAGGGTGAAGAAGATATTTTGAAATGAGCAATTTAATAGCAACGAAATTACAGTTATAAGATTTCAATGGATAGGCTACTTAATTACAAATCAAAAGGACCGCGTATGTCAACAGATTGAAATGCATTATTGCAATATTTTAAATGAGATTGCAATATATTAAACTTTTTTTATTGGTTTAAGTAAGTAAGAGTCATACGGAATATGGCAGTATTACATTATCCCCATCGCTATCAAAATTTAAATAAAAAATCTCAAGTATTTATAGAGTATACTTTACAATACAGTACAGTAAATACAGTTCGTTAAAACTACCGAAAATTTTACTAAAACAAATTAAAAAGCTTTCTGCCATGAAATTAAGACGAAACGCTTCTATTTTCTTAAATTGGCCTGATAAAGACTAATGTCTTAAATTGGCCTGATAAAGACTAATGTCTTAAATTGGCTGATTGCATGTATAGTTTAATAGAGCGTAAGAAAACGGTGCATACAGCATTGAGATAAAAAATATCGCTTCAGGAAAAACCAGTAGTCCCATTTGTTTTAATCGGCTTGGTTTTTTATGTATTGTATACAGTTTCTAAATAAGATAAACGAATTTATCCTATCTGCAACGGTAACATAGATCAGTACAATACGCTACAAACAATGGTAGTGCTATTGTCGTCTATGACAACAACCATCACTATTGAACCAAATCTAAGACGTTGAGAAAAAAGCAAAAAGGTCCAAAAAGCAAATAAATCTAATATCCATGAAACTAGCCAAAAGAAAAATAAATAAATGCAAGAAAAAGGAGAATATTGGAAATCAGAACAGCTTGCTGATAGCTGTAACTCTGGTTGATAACGCGAATAATTCAACCCTCTAATTATCAATGAGTTAATGAGGCAAAACATATCTCATCAATATTTTACATAGTTTTGGACAATATTAATGTTTTCTCGATTTGGATCTAAAATCAATTTGTCACCCATTACTTCTACAATTTAGTGATTTTAAGTGGAAAAATTTACTATGTAATGCTACATGAATGTATAGCATATGACTTCTGTATACTATAGCAGCAAAAGTTTCGTTAAATTTAGGGGGAGGGCGGTTAAGTAATGGATCTCCATGAAAATATGATTCTTTGGACATCTGCAAAATCAATGTAAAGAATATAATTTAACTCCACAGGTACAAGCATGCACATACACATGCATGCGCATACACAAGCATGCGCATACACATGCATGCACATACACATGCATGCGCATACTCATGCATGCACATACACAAGCAAGCGCATACACAAGCATGTACATACACATGCATGCACATACATATGCATGCACATACACATGCATGCACATACACATGCATGCACAAGCACATGTATTGTGCAATTGCACCCAAACACCCATGTGCCAAAGTCGACATCATATCTTATTAATTATTTAAATGACATCGATACTATGGAAACACATTTCACATTGAATCTCTATCAATCTACTTAACAATCTCAATTCCTCTGTGACCTATTGAAGATTCTTTTAAAATCAAAACAATTTATGAATGACATATCGATTAATTACTTTGACTGATTGATTTGCTTGTTATTTATACTTCAACTCTCAGCTCTGCAACAGTTTAATCTCACGACATTTTACAGCTAACTTTTCATTGGTCTGGAAAATATGGTCTCGAACGTCAGCAAAATACGACCATCGACACATGGAAATCATTCTCTCGTGCGTCTGGAAAATACGATCATGGACGTCTTATACAACATAGTCATGGACGTTTCATTGGACTAAAACTACTTCCGCCGGAAAAAGGGATGCGCGGACTTGGATCGTCCCTCGTCTTCGCTCTTACCACCCTGATCGACGTAACTTCGTGACCTCGCCGACATGGGCTTGATGCTCTTGAAGTAGATGACGACGTAGATGGCCCCCACGACGAGGGACAGGGAGGCGACCACGATCAGGATGAGCACGGCCATGGACATAGGCTGCTTCCCCGACCCAGGGCTCACGGCTCCACCTGCCCCCGGGTCCTCCCCCTCGGTCACGGCCGTAGTGATCTGATCGACGATAGCGTATATGGGATCAGCCCCCGAGATGCTGCCCTTCTTGTCGAGGTTCACTTGATTGGACATTACTGAGTGTAATTTGTTGATTTATCGGTGGTACTTGATGTCATCTGCGAAAGAATAGAAATAGAATCGTTAGATAATTATAGGATTGTTTGCATAAATAAAATAATTAAAATGTAAAATATATTATAATTATTAGTAAGTTGTTTGTATTGTGATTTTTATCTGCACTTCTTAGTTCAATGAGAGTAATAACTACGCTAATAATAAAAATACAATGACGCTTCAGAGCTTCTGCCGTTTATTTAACCAATTAATTAAGTGGACATTACCCTGACATTACCTTTTGACGAGGAAACAGGACGTTAAATTCTTACTGATTGATTGAATGATCATGACAACACACCATGCTTGTCGATAGTTAAAATCTTTAATTTATCATCTCTAATCGGCACACACTGGTGCACACGATTAGCGATTAATCCATAGGCCTACTCTTGCCCAATCCTTACCCAAATAAAAAACCAAATTTGCTGCAATCGAAGATGACATTGAATTAATTCTAATTTTATTCATCTCTGGCACATAAATCAAAGCATCAACTAGTTTTCCCGAACAGCCTCACGTCGAGATAGTGCTGATATACAGCTGATCATGTGCTCCCAGATAAGAGCGGGATTTACAGCTAAGAGTTAGCAACCTCTAGAGCTACAAAGTATCAACGAAGAGCTGTGGAGCACTAGAGTATAGCTCAGCTTCTTTCTAAAAGTTAAGCTAACATTTAACCTCAGTTAGATAACACGAGTATATTGACATTCTCTGAGAAAATATAATGCAAAACTCGGTGCTAAGTAATGGAATAGACAAAAATAAAATAATAAAGCAATAAAAATGTTAAAGAGAAATTTAACGAAACAATATAGATAAATAGTACAATAATCAAGCGTGACTTTTTTCCGTCAGGAAATTATTACTTTCTTTGTTAAAACCTATCGAAAACTTCCATTAATAAATCACAGCTGCTATTCCGCAGATTGATTGTTTTTCATTTATTGATTGAATAATTTATTGAATGTTTGATAGAGGATCTACTGCTATATTGATTGACTAAGTGATTTATGGATTGAATTTTGATTGATGGATTGAGTGATTGATTCATAGACTGATTGAATGATTACTGACAGAATGACATATTGCTTGAATTATTAATTGATTGAAAATGTCAAAACACAGCACAATAAACTCTAGAGGAGATAAACTTGGCGGTCTTTTTAATAGGATCTTGCTCCTTTGTAATTTGTTTTGACAAGTTTAACCCGTTAAATTGGAGCAATTTAATCTTCTCTCTACACACCCACCCACGGCTGATATATCGTCAACATCATGAGTTAGAGAGAAAAGGTGAAAGGGTCAGGAGAGGTGGTGGAAGAGGTGGTGGAAAATGTGATGGAAAATGTGGTGGAACAGATGGTGGAGAAGGTGGTGGAAGAGGTGGTGGAAAAGGTGGTGGAAGAGGTGGACGTTGTGGAATAGGTGATGGAACGAAGGAGAAGGTGGTGGTGGTGGGGTAAGACTGGTGACGTCTACGGAGTTTTTACACTCACATACAGCTGTTGAACAAATCCATTGGACAGGACTCGGCCAGGCGGGAATCAGAAATCAATAGACTGCGGCCATGAGGAGTGTCACCCAGTGATACTTCTAGAGATACAAGCAGCAATACATTCTTGACGACAGAACGAGTGTCATCCAGTGATACTTCTAGAGAGACAGGCAGCAATACATTCATGACGACAGAACGAGTGTCACCCAGTGATATTTCTAGAGAGACAGGCAGCAATACATTCTTGACGACAGAACGAGTGTCACCCAGTGGTACTTCTAGAGAGACAGGCAGCAATACATTCATGACAACAGAACGAGCGTCACCCAGTGATACTTCCAGAGAGACAGGCAGTAATACATTCACGACGACAGACAGGTATAGGACAATACATTCGAGTAGACAAAAGTAGAAACAGAGAAACTTATATATTTAGAAATTGCGAAACTAGTATGATAGTGGCAGATACAATAGATAATTAAAGAGCGATAACTTTACTTAAGTTTCATGCCAGACTTGGCCAAGATCTAAACTCAGACGACTTAATAACGTCGAGGCAAGAGCGAAGTTAAGGACTTAATGTTTTTTAATTCCTACGCAAAATTGTGTCCGCAAAATATCTTTGACCAATTTCTATTAGCGAACTTTGTAGCAATTGCACGTTATAGAAGACTATTATTTTTGCAAGTGAAACATACTTTGCTATAATAATTAATTTGATTTTAGAATCAGTTGCATACTTCATTGGTGATAATTATTATATTAGCATATTTTATTATTTAGAAATGTATTTTTAATTTTATTTATTATTAATGGTAGTATCAGCAATGATGCTAGTTTAATAATTTCAATAGTCTAACAATTTTGAGGAGCCAGTATTATGTGAAACAGGTTATGTACTAAGTGAAAGACGCATTATAGTGAAATGATAAACTATATTGATATCTATCACTTTTAATACCACATGTTTAAACCGTTAGGCAATCTAGACCATTTTCCTTGTAACCAGTCCAGCGAATGTCCGACTTTTTACTCTCAGATCAGCAAAACCATTGAAAAGACTCACAAAACACTGCACTGAAACACTCAGCATTGCTCTCTTAATCATCTATACAGAACTCTATTATCAAACAACTTTATCATTACTCCAGCTATCCTCTAACATTCCTCCATAAATCCTTCAGTAGAGAACTAACGATCGATGTCTAAAAGGACAGACGAAGAGACTAAGTGATAAAAGAAGAAGGACTTGCAGCAATACGAAGAAAATCATAAAGGCGCTGTAAGCTCAGGAGTCCTGGCGAAGTCCGACTGAATGGAAAAGTCATAACCGAGTGAGTTCAGTCACTGGAGAATTCGAGAATAATATGCGTTCAAAGCTGCGGCTGTTGAAAGTTGAAATTGAAAACGACACCTTTTTTAAATGTACTTTCAGAGATATATTAATCAGGTTCTACAATTACTTGGTCAGATGGTTTTAGAACCTACATGCACGAGGCAGGACAGAACATTTTGTAGCGTGCAGTAATGGCTATTACATCGTATGGAAGTTGCGTTTCAAACTACAGTTTAATTATATAATTTATGTTTGGTTTAATCTCTGAATATCAATGATAGGAGAGCCCAAGATTTGAACTCCGCATGTACTGACCCGCAGTCGAATATCTTACCGACATGTCGTTAAGATTCTTTTTAATACGCAAAATACTTATAATACATGAGTAATGTAAATGAGCTCTGATATATATATATAGATATATCTTCGGGCTTAAGTTACATTTAGGATCATATCACATTTGCCATACTTAAATGTAAAAGTTGATTTGTTTTCTAGGTGTTTTTTTCTGATGTTTAAGACTTTAAAGATAATTTTTCTAACCACTGTTGAGAAAACCTGACTAGATAGATTCAGATCACGTTACAGCGTTCCCGTATTTTTACTGCGCTTTCATCTACAGCGGTAATTGAATTGGAGTCAATTTTACTGATCGGTTCGCTTCCAATGAAAGCTGTTTCCATCCTCAACTTTTTAGAAGATACCTTGGGACGTGGAAAAGTTCCGAAATTTTCCTTTATCACTAAGACGTGTTATTTACGATGACACTAATGGAATTGGTCTAAATTTAATTGCAAACCCTTCAACTTATCCTGGTAACTTTCAAGTTTTTTTCGACTGAAGCTCTTTTTGGTTTAACTGTGGAGCGGAATGAGAGGTAATAGTTTATTTACACTCGTCTGATCTCATCTGAGTCTAATCACTCAGCATTGTCTGTGGCTATAATGAATTAATAATCTTATGCCTTGTAAAGACCGCAAAATGATTCATAAGGTAATTTGTTATTTAGATCAGTTACATCAGATGAAGAGGACTGGCGAACATTACATTGCTGCAAATGAAGAGAAATTTCTCCTTCTGAATATAGGAATTTAGATTGCATTTGGAAGTAGAATCAGAAATGGTATTAGATTTTACAAACCAAACATTCTATAGAAAAACTAAGCTAGAGCCTATATATGTCTCTCGCTTTTGATTGTCTAAATAAATCTGAGTCAGTGACATATTGGCAAGTCCTACGATAGCGATCAGTACATGCGGGTTCAAATCCAGTTCTACCCCAGTCCCTAACAAGATATCGAGAAGGAAACTGACGATAACTTAACTTTAGCTTTTTAATAATTATGAACAGCAATTTTACTGCATTATTTAGAAATACTGCAGTACTAACTGAGGCCTCATAGACACAAAGTAATTTTCAAAATAAAACGTTAAAAGTTGTCTCTTCAATTCTCTTTATTTTTCCACGAATTCTATTTGTTTTTCCGAAGGACGGAGACATTTCCCTCCGGACCCTGCCTATATATTTGTTCCCAGTGATGCGGAATCCTGGAGCACCCCAGGGAATAACACGAGTACTTCCGGTAATGGGACCCGAGTCCGGTATGAAATTTGTTTGCATCAAAGCCCAGTCAATATTTAGTTACGGCTTACTGACCGATTGAGATCCTTATTAAGAGCATCCATGAATAGGTAATGAAACGAAGAAGAAGGAATAAGATTAAAGATTAAAGTAGTCAAATATCAGTTTTTTAACTTTAACTCTGCAAAGTTTGACTGGTGTTATCTTACATCTTACTTTAAGATATTTGTTTTATTTCTATTATTGCGCACTCATTGATTAAAGATATCTTGTTTAATTAAAAAATGAAACTGATTCAATGAGACTTGATGAGTTTGAGTTCATCCGGTCAGTCCTTCAGAGATTCAATTAGATTAATCTGGAAACAGAATGGTTCTCTATTGTTGGAAATAGAACATTTATTTGTAAGCGAAAAGGTTAACGAAATCAACTGAGTCATTTCGTTCTTGAAATAAAATATTCAGAAATTCAAAATGTTATTAGACCAAGATCAGACTGGTTGACTCAATGGCTTGATGACCCAATGACTCGATGACTATTTAGTTCGATGACTCGATGATTCTATGGTTCAATGAATCGATGACTCTTGTTTCAATGATTCGATGAGTCTATGGTTCAATGACCAGATGATTCGATGACTCTATGGTTAATGGCCCTATGATACGATGACTCTATGGTTAATGGCCCTATGACTCAATGACTCTATGGTCAATGACCCGATGATTCGATGACTCTACGATCAATGACCCGATGATTTGATGACTCTACGTCTCCAAGGCAATTAACAAATCTCTGTTATTGTAAACAATAAACATAACATAACATAACGGCACACTGGGTCAGGAAGCACAGATGCTTGTTTAAGACCCATTTCTTCCTTCCTCTCCATGGTTATTAGTAATCGTTGCCTTTTGATGGCGCATCAATTGCAGCCGGCGCGGATTTAAGAATAACCTTCCATCACCCTGGGATTTTTCCTTCCTAAGCTTTTACAACACTCGGTCTTCCAAGGTGGTCACCCACAAAGTACTAACCGAGGTCGATGCAGCTTAACTTCGATAATTGACGCGCAACTAAACCAAGTGCGCTAATCCCACCGCAAAGAAGTTGACTATGACTAATTTAACAAGATATTGTCCAGTCTAGGAGGCGACTAAACCAGGTGAGGAAACATTCGCAGATCAGCCACAACTAGCGCGCCTAACAAGAGTGTATTGGAAGGTTAATCATCGATCTACGCTCACAGACACAAGAGCTTATTAAAAGAGTCATTCAGTTAGATTCAAATAGCAACTCGAACTAATCGTACACAGTGCACATAATTGGGTGAGTATACGATGGAAACTCGTGATACTTAGAAATTACAATTTATTACAAACAAATTACATAAAATGACGAGCAAATTTGCAGATGGTATAGAATGAAGACTACTACGACGTAAATGCATAGGATTAAGCCTTACAGTATAAGAGCTTAATGCTATAGCAGCGAACGTACAATATCCATCGAATCATCGCGGATATAAAAATGATATAAGATTGATGAATGATGATATCAGTAGTATAGGGCGGAGCAAAATTCATGGAAGCGCTTGTATTTTTAGCAGCAATATGCAGCAAGATCGGTAACTCGCACACCGTTAATGCAATATCATGACCGAGTTTTGTCATCGGTCAATTATATCTCAATATATTTACTGTTCGAGAAGATTTTTCGTAGCAGTTGCATGTATTCCACTAAAACACCGGAATATATGAATATCTGTTAATTACATAAACCAGTTGACGTTAAAATAGAAATCAGATTTGCGATCGCTTAAACCAACGTACCTTCACTAAAGACCTCATCAAAATAATTAAAGTTTTAATAATAAACAATATTAAATACTTAATTCATAATACTTAACTTTATAAGTACAGTTGAGTGCATTTGTCAAACGTAACCTGTGCTGTTTAACTTAAACACTAATGATATTTCTGAGCTTATTGCAGATTTTTCGAAATGCAGATTTTTTCATTATATTTTAATTTCTTCGTTTGTTGAAAATTTGCGTATTTTTGTGTTCTGTATGCGTTTTGGTGGCCCAAGTGTCGTAGTATATATATACATAAACAGTCTATATATATATATATATATATATATATATATATATATATATACATGTATATATATATATATATATATATATATATACAGTATATATATACAGTATATACATACAGTATATATACATGTATATATATATGTAATATATATATATTTATATATAATTATATATATATATAATATATATATATATAATTATATATATATATATATATAATTATATATTTATAATTACATGTATATATATGTATATATATATATATATATATATGTATATATATATATTATTTACAGGACTAATGCCGAGAACCGGAGCTCAGCCGGGGCTTGTTGGTAAGTTGTTGGACAGCGGATCAGCAGGTGCAGGGTTCAAATCCAGTTCTCTCTCCCTCCCTGCCACGCTATTCGAGCAGAAAACTGACGTTAAACCTGGCTTTGACCTTAACGCCTATGAAATAGTTCAGAACTTCGGGCTCAGTAATGATCTCAGAGTTGAGTATCGCACTCTTGGTGACGGTAGCTCGAGTGTGGAGAGATGCCCTGAAGAGAAGCTTTGTGCTCCTGAACCTTAAATTTAAACACACGCTAACCTATGAGAAAATCGCCTCAGATTTGTCAATCGTGGTACAGTTTACAGTATAATATTGTAGTATACATGTATCATGCAGTAAATATTAGCAACGAAAATGAAGTAAATAACGTGAAAAAATAAATAACAACCAAAAATAATAGCAAATGATTAAATTTTGTTGCTGAACAGCTCTCTGATATACATTAAATGGCCAGAATAAAATGACCACTTTGAAGTATCAAATGATCACTTCCTTATACATAAATTTATTGCCGGTATTTCACTGAAGGATTCCCGGCTTAGTTGCTATCGCATTTGGCTCTAACTAGCATTGACAACTTTGACCCGATACATTTTAGCAGACAATGAAATCTCATAACATAGGCCTACATACCGTCAACCGAACGCTGAAAAATAGTCAAATCGTAAATTGCACGTGTCGTAAAAGGAGACTGAGCAAGAGACGAAGAAGCTAGGAGGAAACCACCTCGGAAACCTCATTATCCTCAAGCTCTAAGCTAAGATTCCATTAGAGAGTGGATAAGGAATAGTTTTTTGTGAAAGGAATTAACTCGTTAATCGACAAAGGTAAACTGTATGAAGAGTGAAAATTAGTATATGAATTGGAATATGTACCTTGGACCTGCTACGTGGCAGAATATTACAGATGGAGAATACAACGAAAGCAGTACAGTGAAATGGGTGGCTCAAGTAGAAGATTGGCAGTAGGCACAGCTATGGAGTGACGATAGGCTGTATTCAAGCGGCTTTATTCGTGAAAAGTTACGAAACTTGCGAAACCTGCTGGACTTAAGTCAGCTCTGGCATCAAGATCCTTCCCAAGGGCGGCTGAGTCAACATGGAATGAACTACAGGCATCGCTGCGAAATGAGCTCGAAACATTTTCCTTTAAATCCAAGCTTAAAACATTTTATTTAGTGGAGTGGATTGGGACTAGTGTGCTGCCTTCTTTTTCACGTACCTACGATTGCAAATGTTGCTTGCACACACCGGTGCGCAGAAATGCATTCTACTAGTACTACTCGCCTTGAAAGGCTGTTCTATGAAATGAACGGGTTAGGAAGGATCCTCGACCTGATCTCCTCTCCAGTGTAAATCATCATCATATGAAATCCCTGTCGACGTCATAATATGATCCGAGGTAGGACTCTAATAAAGGGTTATTAGACAGACAGAGAGAGAGAGAGAGAGAGAGAGAGAGAGAGAAATTGGAGTGTAATATCGCTTGTCTGGATGGGTAGCAGAAGGAATAGTGAGAGAGAGAGAGAGAGAGAGAGGATAGATTTAGAGAGAGGGCACGACAGAGAGAGAGACAAGGAGAGGGACTGCTCTCTAATCAACAGTCTTCTTCCTTTCCAAGTCTTCCTTCAATTTCTTACTATTATACAATTCATCAGGTCAACAAATATTCTGTTTTTATCTAAGTGGCATTGCTTTCAGATCACCTTTAGGAAGAATCCTGTTGCCTTTTAGCTTAAGCACGTTTAAACAAGTGCGCAATTCTTCTCAATTCACGGACTCGGCGACATTATATCTTCTTGTTCCTGAATTCAAACTGGCATCAGCTGCGCGGTGTCGTACACAGGACCGATCGATAGAACGTCTGTAACGCCGCAGTTTATTAAATTTATTTCAAAACCAGTCCGCGCAATCCGGCGTCCATTCGCGCAATCCGGCGTCCATTCATGCAATCCATGCTTCAGTCCACGGAATGAATCCTATTCGCTTGCTCTTCCAACTGGTTGATCCGGTATAACTCCAGCTATGCGACATTATAAACATTTTTTGATATTTATAAAATGGTAGTTAATGAAAAAATTTAAAGAATTTTCATAAATTGATAGTTATTTCTTTGGAAAAGAATATCGGAGGCGAATAAGCAGAGCGTTAGGAATTCATAGTTTTAAAAAGATTTAAGACACTTTTTCCCAAATTCTTCAAATGACATCTTTTTCTCAAATGTTTCCCCTAAATTCAAATATAAACGTACATTAAACTGTAACTGTATCCACATTCAGGAATATGACTATTGGTTATGACTATTGAAAAAAAATCTTAAATAAAAATACTTCGATAATATTGCTCTCCTCATAACATACCAAATTTAATATCTAATTTCTTCAAGGTTCTCAACCAACGGTTGAAAAGTTTTTAGTTTTGCAATATCTATGGCAGCACGGATGAGATTTCAGCTTGACCCTTGTGAGTCAAGTAATTTAGACTGAGGGACGCACTGAGGTCTGTGGTAGAGTCCAATGGGATAGAGTTAGGGGCGCAGCAGGTTCCTCGAATGTTTAAAATGCTTCCAATTCCTGAAATGTCCTTGAAGCTTTCATTCGAGCTCAAATTTCATCGTTTTACAAAACTTTACTTCAAATCGTGATATTTTGCTCCGTTTTTCTTCATTTCCCCCACTCTCGGGAAATCAGACCGGATTCAGTACTGGTTGATCTACAGCGGCCCTGGATGTTCTGGGACTCAACAGGTCTCGTAAATAACTGGGGGAGGGAGGGGGGGTCAGCTGCTGCGATCAGTCCAAAGAAACCCTCGGGGAGGGTGGTAGGGAGGGGGCGAAGA
Organism: Enchytraeus crypticus; assembly: GCA_905160935.1. Taxonomy (NCBI): domain Eukaryota; kingdom Metazoa; phylum Annelida; class Clitellata; order Enchytraeida; family Enchytraeidae; genus Enchytraeus; species Enchytraeus crypticus. Next base: position 2,640,181 of record CAJHZI010000484.1, on the reverse strand, counting down.
AATGCTGCGTGGAAAAACTTTAGTAAATTGCTTTACTACAAGTTTTCAGTTAATCATTTCAACAAATAATAGAAATTGAGTCCCCAGCGTTTATCATTAGAATTATTGGAGATGAGCTTAACTGTAAACGACTTGACTGTCCATTGATTTATGAGGTGAGAAAAAGCGAATGCAAAATGTATCTAAGATTTTGTCTTTTAATTTAAGCTAAAGTTAACGATATCAGCTCGAGATTGAGGTTCTGATGCCCATCAATGGTACTTTGCAAATCTGAAACTGATTCGGCACACACACAAAACACTGAAGGGGATGGACTTGTAACTGAGATAAGAGTGGCTTGTTGTTGAGATAGGAGTGGCCTAGGGATTAGTAGTTATCAATAATCAATTTAAATCTGTGCAAGTTAAATAAAATATTAAAATAGCATCGTGTTATACAAGTAGAACGTTGACTGCAAGGAAAATGAAATTGAAGTAAACTGATTCAAGGGATGTTGGCTGATCATTTAAAACATTTGTGTACTGTGTATATCTGAAAAGAAAGATGGAGGTTAGATGTCTCCGGAAGAGATGGCAACCATTGGATATCATGTTCCAGCTTTTATTGAGCACATTGAGCGAAACGGTAAAAGCTGTTAAAGCTAAGGTTAACGTCAGTTTCCTCACTCGAAAGCGATTTCAGTGACGGGCGAACCCAGAATTTGAACTGCGCACATACTGATCCGCGGTCGAGTATCTTACCAACTTGGACTTTGACTCCAGCCAAATACGGCCAATTATGGTAGCCACATATAGCACTGATATTGATCAGTCACAAATCTGTTATACATTATCGATGGTTAGAAATGGATGGAGTGGACCGAGGGTTGCTGAGGAAGGGAGGGGTTGAAGCCAATGCAAATCAACCTCAGCGTAATGGTACCTGTGGGAGACTGCAAATCACTGCCAAGAGCCTCTATAAGGCTTTCAACGGCCTAACTATGCCAGAGATCTTAAATGATTGAACTAAAGAGCGAACGAAAGAAAGAACGAAAGAAAGAAAGAAAGCAAAAACAATTGAATAAGCGAGCCAACAAACGAAAAGAAAGAAATAATAATAATAATAATAATAATAATAATAATAACATACATTATAATGAAATGATCAACTACGTTGATATCTATCACTTTTAATACCACATGTTAATCCATTAGGCAATTTTTTGTCCATTTTCAGCGTAGCCAGTACTGTGAATGTCCGAGATTTTACTCTCAGAGCAGCGCAGCTGTGAATCGAGCCAACGAGAGTTCCATTAACCTCAGGGTCTGTCATTTAAAACTTCAAGACGTTACCCCTGCGCTATTAAGACATTCAAAGAAAGAAAGAAAGAAAGAAAAAAAGAAAGAAAGAAAGAAAGAAAGAAAGAAAAAAGCTTCGATCGAGTAGACATTAGATCAATGACAAAAATTATGCAATTGTTTCTAAATGTCATCTAGTATAACCCTAATTCCATTCAAATTAAACCCTAACCCTATCCCTAATCCTAAACATAAATCTATTCCTTAAGCAAACTTAATTTTATTGCTTCTATGCATCAAATTAAATAAACAATACGCTTTTTGTCATTGATCTAATGTCTATCATTGGATCGTTCGTCATTTCGTTCGTTCACTCATTCGTAATTCAGACGAAACGATAGTTTGTATAAATTAAAACGTTATTATTTAATAGAATGCCAAATAAAATCGTCAAACTCAAATCAGTTGAAAGCGAGCGAAGAATAGCTATTATCAATTTTTTTGTGTTCTGTCTCTTTGTATGCGCTTCGTATATATTTTGATTCAGTTACAAATAAATGATCATTGATCTATCTCCCTGTCAATTAGTAAACTGTCTTTAAACGAACATTTTATTGAATAATAATATCTGAAATATGGGTGTTATATTCCTCCAATTGTCCAGACGTCGTAAGCTGCTTTAGTCCTATCATTTCACATAATTCACAAAATTGAATAGCTTGCTAACCAAAACATGATCCACTGAACATCAAAGAAGGGCAGTTAGATAGAGTGAATGTAGCTGAGAAAATAAATTTCCTTATTAATAAATTTTAATAATTCCTTCATTTCTTTCTTTCGAAGTCCCTTCCACCTTAAGACCGCCGATATAAATAATTGCACTCTGTAATCTCTGTCCTGGAGAAAAAGTGGAAAAGTAGCTAAAAATTGACTCTTTCCTGGAGAAACGGCGCAGATCTAGAAAATCTGGGTTGGTACTGTTGTTGATACTGTTGTTGATACTGCTGTTGGTACTGCTGTTGATACTGTTGTTTAAACTGTTGTTGGTACTGTTGTTGGTACAGTTGCTGGTAATGTTCTTTATCAATATTTTCATTGCTTTCATGCCTATTTGTAAATGCATATTTAAATCTTTGCATATCTTTGGACTGATTTTCTGGATTGTCGAATTTGTACGATTTTCGACCTTCTTTTTGCTCACCTGCTTGGATTTGTCTCAATAGTGTAGGACGTTGTCACGAACGACAGTAGCACTCTAATTACTATTGTTAAATATGTATACAAGAGTGAAAAGGCAAGAAAAAAATTAAAATCTGTCCTGGAGAATGGATATGTCCCTGTCGATTTGCTACTCCTTTTTGTTTACCTCCATGTTTATAAGTGTTTATTTCTCTCTCTCTCTCTCTCACTGTCTCACTCAATCTCTCTCTCTCCTTGTACAGCAGATCTTTCTCTCTCTCTCTCCCTCTCTCGCTCTCTCTCTCTCTCTTTCTCTCTCTTTCTCTCTCTCTCTCTCTCTCTCTCTCTCTCTCTCTCTCTCTCTCTCTCTGCTATTTATATCGCAGGACGGCAAGACGTTCAACATGATTTAGGACCTGAAAGATTGTTAAACCAGTGAAACGTGTGGTTAGTAACCTAGTGATTTTAAAAACTGGATCTAACAATGTCCTCCATATCCAAACCTGCTTAGAAATCAATCTGACATTTCTGTACTCTGCAAAATGGCATGTTAAAGGTTTAAATTCATCTGCAATCAACACTAGCTTCTCAATAATAAAACTACAGATTTTCTATCAGTCCATAAGGTTTGATTGTTGATATTTCGGGGAAAATCATCATAGGAAAAGATGTCAAGGCAGTCTAAACATATCCAAAAGTGCGTGTATGTTGTTTAAAGATCAATATATAAAATGATATCATATAGTAATATATAAATTGTTTTCAATCCAGCGTTGTATTAATTAGTATAATTACTTAATAGTGATTCAGACCAGAATAATGGCCATTTCAGGTCAACTGCCGAGCGAATTATTAAATATTTTAGATCATTGAAATGAAATATTAGAATCGGTGTCTAATGAATCATGTTCCTTCACTTAAATTTAAGCTTATAAGTTTATAGAAACGGGTCGAATTAATTATTTGAGCTTGAAATGAAGTGAAAATGCTTAGGCCCTACATGTACTTTGAATAATTAGCAACAATGGGAAAACTGTCATGAGCAGTTTCCATAATCTTAGTAACGATATTAATATCCTTTCTAATTTAAAATGTTTCTGAATATTAAAATTAACCTCAAGCGATATTTCAGTGTCAAATGATTTCATTTAATCAACTCATGATATTTTTTTCGGTTTTAATTGCTAAATTATCGGGCCAAACAAAGGTTTGCGCACAAAAACTGTCTATACAATATAACATCCACGCACTATAGAGCAGTTCTAGGAGAGTCAGAAGATAAATACTGACGCTATAAATTAGCAAGTACCTTCATAATAATAACATATGAACCCTTGGCATTCATTTCCCAACTACATGCTAAATCTAGCGGAGACTTGTAACAGATCTTAATTATCATCCACTAGTTCCCAAATATCATCAGAATATGATCGTCTGAATCAGGTCATGAGATGTTTGATCCCGATACATTAGGTCCATTGTTCAAAGCTGCATGGACTGGAAAAAATGTGGCAGAAATAGTATTAGTCTACGACATATTAGGGGCAATAATAAATGAATTGCCCAGCGTAGCTCCAATAATTAAAGTCGAATTAGAAAATTATAGAAAGTTTCATCGACGTGAAATCACATGAGTTCCTTACTTTATTCACAAACCTAATAGTAATCATATATACAAACGAAATATACAAACAAAACCAACAATAAATAGAAAAAAAGTGCAATTATAATATACAATTGTGACTTAAGTGTCAAATATACCCGGTAGTCAGCATAATAAGAGCCGACAAACACAGATACCGAAGAGTTAAGTGGAATACGCTATCAAAATCATTCAGCCTAAAAACCGGAGTCAGAATTAAAAATTAATCGCTAACGTTAAAGAAGTTCAAAGGACAATTCTATAGTTTTGTTTCTTAAGTAAATATGATTCTATCGTTATTCTTACAATTTAAAGTCGTTGAAATTAATTTGTTCTTTGTCAAAGAAGCAAAACTTGGAAATCCAAATTGTAAGTCAACCTCTAAGCATATAGTTCACTAGCTTATAGGGTGCTAGCTTTATTCTCCAGAGTTAATCTCTACAAAAGTGCAGGCCTATACATCGCATTTATCAATCGATAGCAGAGCAGCGACCGGTAGTTCAATATTTAATAAGTAATTTACTCGGATAGCTGCTTCAGGTGTGCCACTTTTTATCCCCGAGAATCTGATTCTATCACCAGTATAAAAGCGTAAATAAATTTGTTTCTTACTACAGTATATGAATGAATAAGAAATAAAATTAAGTTTAAAGTTTGCTTCAACACCACACGTTTCGTATTATAAACTCCTAATTAACTCTCAAATAGTAACAGTTACATAAATAATTTAAGTTACAGAAATATGGAGAAGTGCTTTAAATTATAAGTGAATTTAAAAAATATACTGTCGTCAAAATATAAAAGGAATTTCATAAGAATTAAAGAGAAACTGGAATAGGATAAGATTGATCCACAGAATAAAGTACTCTAAAAAGATTTTAAAAAGAAAAGGCAAAAGAATTGAGTATGCAGTGATGAAGAAAAAATGACTATACAAAGCAGAACATGATAACTCAATAAAACTTAATTGATTTTAAGAGTACAATACAATAAATATTTAACTTATGGTGTCGCACCAGAGGGAGATGTCAGGGTAACATAGATATTTGAATCATGAAGTATAAGCAGATGATGTACATGTAGGATGTTATACTGGACTTAAGAAAAAATTTTGCAATTATAAATTAAATTTTTCATCAATAAACACAATATAGTACTTTCTTTAGGTGCTGACAAAAATTATAACTTTTCGATAAGGAAATAACAGTGAATTTGAAACCACTAACGAATCTTTAATAGTTAAAACTACTATTTTAATTATTTTAAGTATTTCTGAGTAACTACTTAAACGAAAACTTGTAACTTATATTGTACAGTTTGAAAGCATATTGCATAAAAGTACAAAATTCATTAAAACAACTTATTTTCAATTATTTAATTTATTATTATTTTCAAGTTCACTTATTTTAAGATAAACGGAGGCACTTACCATCCTGTTCCCATTCTTGTTCTTGTTGTTATTCGATACGTAAACGTCATTGTCTTTTATAACCATAAATTTTTTCTTTCCTCGTATTCTCTAGAAAATCTTATACTAATATTTTATCCGAAAGATTGGAAATGAGCCTACAACAATTGTCGTATACTTATTCCTTGTTCTTTTCGCTAATACATATTAACTTCATTTAATTTTCATTCATTTCGATACATATTTTTGCTATTCCAGAATATGAAAGTACAAATATTTACTTAAATAATAGGCCAAATTGATTAATTGTAAGCGTTTAAAATGCTAATCTAAACCTCAGTATATTCGAGTTATCCGGTACTCTACTATAATAGCTGCATGGAGCTTGTGGCGATGTCGGGAAAATACTCGACTGCGGATCAATATGTGCAGGTTCAAACCTTGGGCTCTCCAGTCACTGATATCGCTTTCGAGTGAGGAAACTGACGTCAACCTTAGTTTTACAGCTTTTACAAAAAATAAAACTGGCAATGATAATGAAGGTGAAGATATTTATGTTATCATGCTACGTTATATCATCACTTTAGCTTAGATTAACTGCGCTTGAATCGCTATTCAGTAATTTCCTCAGTGGCTGTTGTTATTGCTTTTAATAAATTAATAAATTAATTAATTGATCAAACTATCTTCACATTTTATATATCCGACAATAATTTTTGCACAAGAAACGTGACAACTACAGAAAATGATATGGGGCGTTGAAACTGACTCCTATGTTAATCACTTGTAAGGAACGTAACGCTATAATTTCAAGCATAATTTTCGTTGAAATGAATTAAATTCATTTTCTATTATCATTTTTAAATTATGAATAAAATGTATAGGTTACTTATTGCCATCTTATGCAAAATGCACTGAGGCTATGAAATATCGGCAGAATTTTATTACACTATTCATTGTATCAATGAGTAAATGCAGACATTAACATCTTAAGCATAACACTCTTCGTAGTAATCGAATGCTATGCTTCCACTTCACTTTCCATATTTTAACCAAAAATATTAATATACCATTAAAATATTAATATAGTATTCTTTAATATTTTAGCCAGAGGCACATCAGTCTAAATATCTACACTGAATTCATGTGAAGGATGGATTGACTTATTATTATTAATGCAATTAATATTTTTACTGTAATTAATTAATATGTTAAAATTGAACGTCTTCTACATACTTGTTAATACTAAATAAGGCCCGTAGATGCAACAGATGATTACCCATTCAGAATATAGCCAATGATTAGTCGAGTGTATCTATTATAGTAGCCGCAGCGCTTGATAGACTCAGGGCCTTACAGCAAGCGAGGAGTGCCAAGCGAGAGTGATGGAATCCGAGCAAAGAACCGAGTCCTAATCACTGAACTGTACACTCAACCGCTTCCGGTCCAGTTCCGCAGCTGCCTCCTTCTGCTGTTTTTCTTCAGCTGCTGCAGCAGTTTCTTCAGCAGCTACTGCAGCAGATGATTCTGCAGCTACTGCAGCAGCGATTGCAGCAGCTATTGCAGCAGCTACTGTAGCAGCTACTGTAGCAGCTACTTCAACAGCTATTGCAACATAGCAGCTTCTTCAGCAGCTCCTGTGGCAGCTTCCTATGCTGTTTTTCAGTTGCTGTAGCGGCTTCTGCTACAGCTAATGTACATGTATTGCAGCTGCTGTGCAAGGCAGTTTCTTATGTGGCTTCAGTACACAATTCTTTTCAAGACTATTTTTTTTCTATGTGTCATTTCAGAGATATATAGCCCTTTTCTTTAGGAATATATTTACATTTGGAACATAAGCTACAACTCACCCTATGGATCGTTTGCTGTAGTTGTTGTCCCGTTATGCTTCGATGATTACAGCAGCTAAGCAGTTTCAGAGCTCTGGGGCAGCTGATAGATGCAGCTGTCACAGCTCAGTGACAACGGCTATAAGTAGCTGTCACAGCTATAGGGCAGCTGCTAGGCAGTTATCACAGCTTAGTGGCAGCAGCTAAGCTTTTGTCACAGCTCAATGGCAGCAGCTAAGCAGCTATCACATCTCATTGGCAGCAGTTAAGCAGCTGTCACAGCTCCAGGCAGCAGCTAAGCAGCTGCCATAGCTCAATGGCAACTGGGACCTATGCATCTTAATCTTGTAAATTATAAGCATGCCTTTTCAGAAAGAACAAATTTAAATTAAATTGATAAAAATAGTATAGGTTTACGTGAAGCATTATATACACGTAGAATGAAGTATACAAAGAAAGAGAATTGGATACAGGATGAGTGGGACAAGGAAATTTGAATGATCTAGCACATTAATGTACTGCTTTGACGTGAAGTAAAGCTGATGACACAAAAAGCCGAAGGATTTAGATGACACGTCCTACTGTTATTCAGCAAATTCTGAGAGATAGCCTACATGACATTGTGTATAGTACTACAATTTGATCAATTATTTTATTGCCCTGCTTTTGAAATCTCTTTCATACGTCTTTGAAGTTCTCATTATATAGACATCTAATTACAAGCCTGACATCAAAAGCGTACAGTCAAATCTCGACCAAACTTACAATTCAACTAAACAAACGATATTTGCGAGCTACGCACCACTCATTGACCGGGAAAAGATCATTAGTATCCGCTTACTCCGCAGTCCCAATGAATAGCCGAGGATAATGTTTCAGGGTATGTCGATATTAAAATTGTGAGCGGGTTGTGTAAACACGCATTATATTGAAATGATCAACTACAGTAATACTGTGTTATATCAATCTCTTTCAATACCACATGTTTAAACCGTTAGGCAGTTTAGACCATTTTCCGTGTAACCAGTACAGTGAATGTCCGAGATTTTACTTTCAGATCAGACCTGATCAGATGTGCCGATGCATGTTCGCTGTTCATGTTAAAATTATAAACGGGTTGTGTCGAGTGCTGGCCGTAACATTACATGTTGCATGAATTTAAAATTAGACTAATATTGAGATTTGGAATAATATTGTTTTCTATGTAAAAATTTCCCCGTGTTGTATCCGGATTGTTCAAAGAATTGACCAACCGGTGACTACAAGTGTCGTAGAAGGCGACTAAAGCACTAAGATCCACACCAACCCCAGAAAGGGTATTGGATTGGTGAGCGTCTATGCTCCAGAAATTGCTACAAAAATTTAAACTAATGGAGAAGTTTCAAATAGGGGATTGGCTGGTAGTGTGATGTAGGACAGAGAGGATTTGAGGCAGTCTTTCAGTATCCCGACTCTGGTTAAACTGGGATTCAAGGGAGGATGATGATTGTTTTCTATGTAAAATTTAATCAAAGGATCTAAGTCTTCTCCGATCGCCCCCATCTCGATGTTAGAATTCTAAATGAATCTGGAAGGTTTGCAGGTTTTGTACATCACAGGTAAGCTGTAATTAGCTGATTACACACTCTGCGCGGTCAATATAGAACTCTATTCTATCGAGATCCTTCCCTTTATTTCTCTCTCTCTCTCTCTCCTTCCCTCTCCCTCCCTCCCTCTTTCTCTCTCTCTCACTCTGTCTCTCTCGATCGCTCTCTGTCTCAATCCGACATTTTATCAGTAATTTACGGCATATTTATTTATGTCGGCAGAAGTTCACTAGTAATAGAAGCAAACGATTTCTCAGTAATTAGAAAAATAAATAAGCAACATGAAAGTGTTAAAGTATGTGTGATACGTAGAGTATGAAAGTGTGTGTGTGTATGTATGTGTAGAATTAAGTGCATAAGACACAAAAAGCTAATGTTAACGTCAGTTTCCTCACTCGAAAGCGATGTCAGTGACGGGCTAGCCAAGGAATTGAACCCCGCACATACTGATCCGCGGTCGAGTACCTAACCGACATCGCCACTGGTTCCAGACGTGGCCGCTCCATCTTACATTAGAAATATATAATAGTGTTATGTTAATGAAGGTAACAATTAAGTTACCACTACGACACAAAGGTATAATGAAAGCTGTCACCCTGATCGCAATTTAGCAATAATATATACAATAGGCCTAATATAACCTAATTATTCGATCATTTCAATGACAAAATTTACTTTTAACTCTATACACTTGACTATCGAAACAGGAAATTAATTTCAGCAGCCAGGAGGTGGTAAATAATTCTTGTCAGATATACTTAAAAATGTTAAATTAAAATATTGAATATACTATTTGCGATATGCTGATCGGTTTAGAGCTATAGTGCTCGATGTTGTCATGGAGTTGACTGTAGCATGTTGCACATGTTAGATACACCTCCATAGTGTGTAGACACTCGGTTTAGCCCGATAGCGTGATTTCCCTTCATACAATCAATTAATTTAATTAGCTGAAACCCGACTCGTAGTGAATTGAATTGCATGTGTTGTAGATTGGCTCAATACTTACAGAGTGATATTTCTCGTTTTAAATATTTATTGCCTCCAATTCAATGTAGCCTAACTAAGAGTAGCACTAACTAATAGCTAATTAATAACTAGTAGCAGTAACCAATAGCTAATTAATAACTAGTAGCAGTAACTAATAACTAATTAATAACTAGTAGCAGTAACTAATAGCTAATTAATAACTAGTAGCAGTAACTAATAGCTAATTAATAACTAGTAGCAGTAACTAATAGCTAATTAATAACTAGTAGCAGTAACTAACAACTAGTTAATAAATAGTAGCAGTAACTAATAGCTAATTAATAACTAGTAACAGTAACTAATAATTAATTAATAACTAGTAGCAGTAACCAATAGCTAATTAATAACTAGTAGCAGTAACCAATAGCTAATTAATAACTAGTAGCAGTAACTAACAACTAGTTAATAACTAGTAGCAGTAACTAATAGCTAATTAATAACTAGTAGCAGTAACTAATAGCTAATCAATAACTAGTAGCAGTAACTAATAGCTAAACAATAACTAGTAGCAGTAACTAATAGCTAATCAATAACTAGTAGCAGTAACTAATAGCTAATTAATAACTAGTAGCAGTAACTAATAGCTAATCAATAACTAGTAGCAGTAACTAATAGCTAATCAATAACTAGTAGCAGTAACTAATAGCTAATCAATAACTAGTAGCAGTAACTAATATGGGTAGCGATGTACAGTACAAACTACTTTAAACTGGCATGAAAAAGCCGGTATGTTATGCATACAGGCTCTAATTGTATACAGGCTCTAATCTAGTGCTAAAACCGTCACTGAAATGCCTTCGAGAAAAGAAACTGACGTTAAACTTGTTTTCAGAGCCATTCACGCCTAAGGAATGCATTCTCGTACCCCTAAATTATGTTAATTGAATGACTTAATAGCGTCAATACATGACTACTGAGTCAATACACAGCGTTGAGTTAATACATGACTAAGTCAATACACAGAGTTGAGTCAATACATGACTACTGAGTCAATACACAGCGTTGAGTTAATACATGACTAAGTCAATACACAGAGTTGAGTCAATACATGACTACTGAGTCAATACACAGCCTTGAGTTGGTTACTAAGTCAATACAGAGCATAGTTAATACATGACTACCGAGTCAATACACAGCACATTGAGTCAATACAAGACTACTAAGTCAATACACAGCGTTGAGTAAATACATGACTACCAAGTCAATACACAGCATTGAGACAATACATGACTACTGAGTCAATACAGAGCATCGAGTCAATACAATACTACTAAGTCAATACACAGAGTTGAGTCAATACATGACTACTGAGTCAATACACAGTGTGGAGCCAATACTTGACTACTGAGTCAATACATGACTGATAAACTGACTAGATTCTGGTTCACTTCGGTAAGTCATAAATAAACGTCTACAATAACTTATATCATGCAAGTATAATGCTTATTGCAATAAATCTACCAAATATTCCACAACCAGATGTGCCTCAAAGCCTCGTTGTGTTGCAGGAAACGGTCCACTAGCAAAATTAAGAAAAATAAAGACCTTTGATACAGTGTAGTGGTAACTCTGCTCACATTATAAACAAAGCCTAGTGGGGGAATGGTGGGAGAGTGGGGAGGGGTATGTGCTTATACTGATGCTGGCAATGTTCAATATATTCACATGTATTTATTATGTATTTCGTCATTAATTAACAGGATGGTATTTTAAAAATTACAAAAAAATTATATTTCAACTACTCATCAAATGATGATAAACATGTATTATATTTACATTTAATATATGTCTAGATAGAATATCTAGAGTGGATATATTACATTTTTAGGATATATTACATTACAGTTGAATTTCGTAAAAACAATAAAGTTTATCAATGCACTGTGGCATTGATATCGAATGAAACCTCCAACCAATGAAAAAAATATATTGTGATTTTTCAAAGTAAACACATTTTATAAAAAGTCTAAACACAGGAAATACTGAGAAGACATGACAAGACACATTTCTATCTCAATAATTATATTACACAGAATTTAGGACAAGCAACGATTCAAATAACATGTATATTACAGCGTCGGTTTGGCACAGTGATGCAAACAATGTTACCAAAGAATAAATATATATATATATAGGCATATATTTGACATAATACACAATTGTTTAGAGCTCTTGATTATGGAAATATTATAGAAATAAACAGACATACCATTGTGAAGTATGACAGGAATATAATCTAATTGCATGATTAGTCCCTAGAAAGAATGCTGATTAGAATGCTGATAAGATACATGACAGGATATCAAATCTCACACAAGATCATCTTCATCGAGAAACAGGTGCAAAGATTTGCTTCGCAGGTTTGGAACATGGCCATAACTCTTCATTCAAAAGCATATTTAAATTCACTGTTTTGTAAATTTAATTTACAATAAAAAATTAATTTCCTAAGAGTAAGCATCGATTATTCGGTTTGCAAATTTCAAATGTCAAGATCCAACAGTTCAACACCCCCTCTCATTCAAGACTTCACATGCTGAGGTTAACTAATTTCATCTTATCAGTAAATCAGTCGTCGTCTGCACAAATCTTATCTTCTACGAACCCCTGCAAAAATAACAACAAAAATAGTTATCAATGTCATGGAGACCATATGTAGCCCATAATGGATGGAAAAATTCCTAAGCATGTTCATTTCCAGTGAACAGGAGAACATTTTAATTGTTGTTCACAGTTTATTCATTGGACAATAGGATGGCTCAGTTGATGTATGTATATATCAGCACTCGTAACTCTACAGTTATTTCAACAGAATGACACATTCTATACATCTTATCACGAGGTCTGCTACTTTACGACAATTAATTTTAATATAGTAGAACAGCAGGGCAAGATGGCATGAAATCAATATAAACAAAACTTATAATAAATATATATTGAACTATTAATTAAAATATGACTTTTAGTAGTCAATATTTTACTAACTCCAAATAGGAAAGTTAAGAATTAAAAATATAGTAGCTTTTAAGTATTTGAACATTTATTTGCTATTAATAACGCAATGCACGAACATAAATTAAATGATTTAAAACAGATTTATCAACTGGTTGAGTTTATAAATGAGATCAAACATCCTTTCCATATGAGTCAACAAACTCTATATAACAGAGAACACAACTGAGAATCAATCAGCTGAGAAACATTAATTTTACTTTAAGAATGACATGTGGTAATCATAGCCTTCGTAATAAGATTTACAGCCTACATGAAGATATACTCTGAAATCGGGTTAAGACAGCTAGAAGACAAGTTAGGTGCCTAACTGAGATCAAATCTCACGCCAGTGAACTCTCAATTTCTGACATACTATCAAGCAGGAAACTATAAATAACTATAAAGCAGGAAGCTGACTTTACACTTGACTTAATAGAGATATGAATTTAAAACATACACAATGATATTGTTGATTGGAATATGAATGAGTTTGACAAAGAATCCAATGAAACCCATGATGGCAAATCCTATAGCTGTTGCCATGGCAATCTTCTGAAACTCCTTCCTGTCGGGTTTAGTGCATCGCTTTACGAGACGAATGGAATCTTTCGTAAACTGTTTTGCGGGCTCAACATACTGCATAACCTGGTCCATTGTGATCTGAAATATAGTTATATATACGTATGTAAATCATCTACTTCATTATATTATTAATTAATAAGCAATAATACAAGCTAAAAGAATCTCGGGTAATTGTTCTATCTCAAGCGAATAATGCTAATACTGCCATTGCAGTTACTAGCGTAAGATACTAGAAAATTATTTTAATATTTATGAAGCATACGTTCTCTTTTCCATCATAATATGGTATTTAATATTCATATTTGCGATCAACAAATTGCCCTGATTCCTAACAAATATAATAAAAGATTATAATTATTAAAAGATTATAACAAATTGCCCTGATTCCTAACAAATATAATAAAATTTAAACACAAAGTGTAATGATCCGTAAATATTTGAATTGATATTACAAGTTGAAATATCTAGAAAGTTTAGCCAATCATCAATTTACCGGTTCAGCGAATGACCGAGATTTTTATTTTTATCTTCTACCAGGTTCACACGGGTATCAAGCAAGGGATTTCAACAATCAACTCTATATTCTAATATAAAAACAAATACAACAGCTGTCGCAACATTATCCATAAGAGCTTCATACTACAGAGGGAGAATCAGTAAAATTTCTCATACAAGCCATATCTGATACGTATATTTTACAATTGTGTTATATAATTAGTCTAGAGTCCTTAGAGAAACTTACCTGTTAAAATTTAATTTGAACTTTTCTTTATAATTACCAAACACAGAATCGTGGGCTTTAAACGCTACGTCAACAAAGAAAGATCATAAGGAGAGCCCAGGCTCATCCTTTAGCTTAATTCTGCAATCAAAGAATTCTCAACATATCCAGCTAATTCCGCATACTAAGTCCTAAAGATTTAAATATTAAAAAGAAAATATGTTTAAGATTAACATAAACTTTAGAAATTAATTGGTATTATTATATATACATATTAATTCGTTCGTGATTTTGGGAGCTTATTCGGACTTTAATTGGCATAGTAGCATAGAGTTCTGATTGAACTAAAAATTAATGAGACAAAATCAAGCCGGTGAGCAAAAAGAAGGTCCAAAAACGGTGCAAATTCCAAAATCCAGATAATCAGTCCAAAGGGGATGGCAACAGATTAGACATTAGCACGACTGATGATGTCTATGTACCCGTTCACACTGATCAACTGAGCGGCCGGGCAATATATGTGTACTGCAATCAATCAATCAATAAATTATGAAGCAATTAATAAATCAATCAATCATTCAATAAGAATTTAACGTCTCTTCCTGCCATTCTACGCACCCCGTCATCAACTCCTAATCAGCCTTTCCTGCTATGCGAACAGTTTCATAGGCGATTAAAAGCTATTCTCTTCAATCTTTCCTATATCCACCTAATGAATGTCCATGAATTGAGACCAACATGCAAATCTTTATTTCGCTAGTACCCTTCCTTGGACTGATTACCCTGATCCCTGATTTTGGCAAGCAACGTTTATAGACCACAAGCACTGCCCATCGGCTTTGATTTAGTTCCACATTGCTTGATGTTGTCAAGGACCACAGTAGCACTCTAATCATGGAATTTACTTAGAACTGATTCTCTGGATTTTGGAATTTGCACCGGCTTTGGACCTTCTTGTTGCTCGCCGGCTTGATTTTGTCTCAATAGTCCTCGATTTAGTCATTGATGACTGTAGCACTCTAATTGTTACTATTGTTATTATTATTATTATTATTATTATTATTATTATTATTATTATTAATCGTGTTGATGTGGTTATTGCTGTTGCTCTATACGGCAAAAAACTTTCTAAACCAGTCTAGTTATCCTAGTTGCTCTCTATGCTGTAAATTGTAAACATCAAAATCAAAATAAATAGTTTTTACAATAAACTATAATATAGCATAAAATTTGTGCAAATAAATGAATTATTATGTAAAGATAAGAATTGATTTTGTCTCATTATATAAATCGAGTAGGCTAAAATACGCCTTTTAGTACTTTTAAGACAATTACTGATGTTCAGGTTAATTGTAATTAATAATAGTTGTAGGACTGTTCTATCTTTTCTTTCTACTACAATAATTATTAAATTTATTGCTAGTTACATTAAAGCATGCTAATTTTTTTAATTTATGTCTATTTCTTATTTCCATCTTGGAAGACCGAGTGTTGACTGCTTAGGAAGGAAAAAATCCCAGGGTGATGGAAGGTTATTCTTAAATCCGCGCCGGCTGCAATTGATGCGCCATCAAAAGGCAACGATTACTAATAACCATGGAGAGGAAGGAGGAAATGGGCCTTAAACAAGCTTCTGTGCTTCCTGTCCCAGTGTGCCGTTATGTTTTTATGTTTTTCTAATTTAAAGAGAGATTTTTTCAGTTTAATACTTATCGTAGTAATGGTTTCGTTGAACGCTTGTTACTTAAACACTGTACACATGTTTCATTGTAATTACTTTTCTTGTTTCATTTATTTTATTTGCACTCTAAATTTATTTTAGTTAGTTTTTGCCCTTTATAGTTATGAATTTAGTTCCCTGTGTTGTGTCCGGGTTACTGAAGAATAGACCTACCGTGTAAACATGCACGTGTCGTAGAAGGCGACATATAAACTAGATCCAAACCAACGTCAGAAAGAGCATTCGGTTGGTGAGCGCCTACGCTCCAGAAATTGCTACATAAACTTAAACGAATGGATAAACTGTCTATTCGTATCCCGATCTTGGTTAAACTGGGATTTAAGGGAAGATGATGATGATGATAGGTATGAAATTAGTTTGCCTGTTTAATTTTAATAATTTAGAGATGTTTAAAAAAATTATTTTGAGTTTTCACTTGCTAGTGTCTGGCCATTTCCTAATTTGAAAATATTCAATTGTATGGTTACCAACGGTTTTACTGTAATTGGTAATGTATTAGAAAATTACTGTATTTTAGAATTAAGTAGACTCTGCTATAACTACTAATTATGGTATTACAGCACAGATCTCTGGCTCTTTTATGGTAGCCTCTTTCGTATTGTTGCTTGTTTATCTAACTACATGCGCATTTCTATTGTTTGTATAATCTGTGCTGTGATGAACAAATAAGCGATATGAAAGAAATAAAAAGCAAAATTAAAAAAATAGTAAGCTGGCATAAGTTATGTGCCCAAGTTAGTTTCTAATTTGACAAAACTGCATCACATAAATTAAAACTATTTGAATATCTGTTATAATAAAAGTTGCTATAAATTGTATTTGTGTATTTTCTGCAGATTGAGATTTTAAACATGAATATTTCATTATATTTGCTGACATTAACATTCGGATCAGGTAATTACTCATGTACATTAATTATAAGAAATCTGCTCTTGTTAATGGTTGTATAATGGTCTTCAACCACATGCTGCTCATCGATTTTTATTTGGTTCCGTAGTGCTTGATGTTGTCATGGACAACAGTATGACTCTAATAGTATTGGTGTTGTCTTTGTTGTTCAAAGTTAATTACTCAATGTACAAATATATGTGTTACAGCTGCGAAGTCGTCTTCATTTATGATAAAAATAAACTTATGCATTTACGAGCTGTTTTATTGAAAACAGCGATTTTACATTTTCCGTTTTTTGTTTTGCTCAGTTACTGTGAGTGGACTACTGACGTGCCAACAAGCGGACGTTGAAAATTGTCTTCGCCCGTTTAAGAATGACTTCGACGCCGGAGTGGAGCCGTTGAAAACTGCCAATGAATCTGTGACTGCTCTGGTTTGCTGGTGAGCATTACTCTTTGTCTCTCTGTCTCACTCTCTCTGTCTCTCTCTCTTCCTCTGTCTCACTCTCTCTGTCTCTCTCTCTTCCTCTCTCTCTCTCTCTCTCTCTCTCTCTCTGTATCTCTCATGCTGTTTCTTTCTCTCGAGTGCCTTGGACTGTAAGAATACAAAACAGGTTCTCAACAAAAGCCTTTATTTGACGGTTTTCTTATTTCTTATAATGCTGACGTGTATTGCAGCTATTTACAAATAAAATATTAAGAAGCTATTTTAATATTTTATCTGCAGGAGATACGACTTGATAAGGAAATGTCTCATACCCATAGTTTTTTATTGTCCTGAAATCAAGGGACAGCTGCAGAACAAACTGGAGGCCTTTGAGTACGTCTGCTATAATATTGCCCGACAGTCTGGTGGGTTTAGTTTATATTCTAATATTAACTATAATATTTATATTAGAATATATCTGATAATCTAATATATAATGGTATCTAGAATCCTATGAACAACATGATCTACCTACTAATTTAATTTAAAGAAGAAAATACTAATGTAACAATTCATTATGTAAGATCCTCATATTTTAAAATTTCTGCTTCTTCAGTGCACAGCCAGGTTGCAGGTTCAAGGTACATATTCATACTCAAAGTCTGCTTTCTCGCTCCATTAGAGCACTCCTTCGATCAACAAGTTAATCCCTTCCCAAAGCCTATGCCTTATCCATACCTTAGACTTAGAGAAGAAGGTACATGATGATGATGATGATGATGAAAGAGAGGAAGGTTCATAGGGAATCATCACTAGCAGACCCAACATTGCACATTTGTGATACTCATTGCCTAGCACTCACAATGAAATATCATTATGAAGTCATTATTGTTATATTTGAAGTTATAAACAACAACAACTGCAAAACTGTTATAAATAACAACTGTCTGCATTTGTTGTGTATGTTTTAGAAGAAGGCTGGCCGTTCAAACCTACTCTACACCCAGATCAGACGGACTATTTGATTGAGAGTGCCGAGGCTGAAAAGAAACGACGTAAGTGTTCTGTTCGGCATTGTTGTATAATTGTACTTAACTACTAAACATCAACGTCATCTGTGCTCGTGCTAGTGCTACTCAACAAATCTACAAATGATTATATTGATGTACAAATTAGTTACAATGATTATAGCAGCTGATGAACTTTAAAGACTATTTTTTAATCTTAATTGTCTTACTTTCTAAGAGCTAATTTAGGTAGAACTTGTGTGTCTAATAAAAAATCACGCCCTCTAAAATAGTTTTGGATAATGTTGGAAATTACTGATGGATCCGATATTTGTATGTCTGATTGATTAATAAATTAATTGATTGATAGAACATTTACAGAAGACAATCAACCATGCTATCTGGAAGCCTCATTGATTGATATATCCTATGTTTATATGTCTGATTGATTAATAAATTTATTGATTGATTGAGCCTTTAGAGAAGGTTGTTGACAGCGCTATCTGAGAGCCTCATTGATAGATCCTATGTTTTGTATGTCTGATTGATTGGATTGATTGATTAATTAATTGATTGAACATTTAGAGAAGACAATCGACAGTGCTATCAAGGCCTCAGTGGCTGCGGGTGTCACGGTGTTCCTCATTCTACTCTGCGTGATCTTTGACTGCGTCTCTAGGCTCAGAGTGCGACGACGCGTCCAGAAAGCCGTCGCTGCCTCAGCCGCTGCCCAGGAGCAGCTTCTGCAGAAAGACGCTGCTGCCGCTGACTCGAGTCCTGAAGATGAGAAGTCTCCTGTGGTTCCAGTGGCTAAGAAGGTTTAGGCTAGTGGGGTTAGTGGGATTCAGGCAGGTTTTAGCATTGGCATAGAGTGAGTTATTAAAATTTAGTAGTGTGTCAATAAGATTTTGACTGCAGCTTGTTCCAGTGGTTAAGAAGGTTTAGGCTAGTGGGGTAAATAGGGTTCAGGCAGGTTTTAGCATTGACGTAGAGTGAGTTTATAAAATTTAGCACTTTGTCAATAAGATTTTGACTGCCTTTTGATCAGGTTAGGCAGTGGTATCATAAAGTTTGGTTTAGGCAGTAGTCTAAGAAAGTTTCGGCAGAGTGATAATATACTGTAGTCATTGGTTTAATAGTGGTGAAGATAGTGTGGTAATTAGGTTTAAGCTATGAGTTAATACAGAGAAGGTAAAGTATCAAAAACTGTTGCAGAATAGGTGAATGATTATAGACATCATCAGTCGGAGATTAGAAAATAGTTGCTGTTGCGACGAGATTCTATCTCTGAGTAGAGAGAGGATTTTAATCTTAACTCAGCTGCAAGTTACGCTAATTTAAATTTTAATCTGTAAGTTATGGACATGTGTGGTGTAGGACAGAGAGGATTAGAGACTGTCTATTTGTATCCCGACACTGGATAAACTGGGATTCAAGGGAGGATGATGATGATGATAATTTGTTGACACGAGACAGTGACAACAGTGGCTAATGATAGACATGATAGGGTATACTAGTGTTTTCTCGAGCCGAGCCTACAAAGATTTCATATTTTATTCTCTTTAGATAGTCTACTAGCGTTCTGATGGTAATTAACAGTTTAGAACGACTTCTAGAACAAAATTATTTAAAATAAAAATGGCTATCTGAAGCAATTTTTAATGTCCAATTCTCTATCCAATGGGGATGTCACCCATGTTGTTTGTGTGAAACAGAAGATTTGTTGTTTTTATAATCTACTATTTGTCATGTGCTGTATGTTTGCAAGTTTTAGCATTAATCTAACTTGTGCTCATTTTATATTGTTAGATAAGGTTAACTCATATGCTAATAAACTCCCCATGAAGACTTTTAGGCATTCGCTGAATGGTTGAACCACTGAATGGTTGAGACACGGAATGGTTGAACCACTGAATGGTTGAACCACTAAATGGCTGAGCTACTGATTGGTTGAGCCACTGAATGGTTGAACCACTGAATGGTTGAGCTACTCTGAATGGTTGAGACACTGAATGGTTGAGATGCTGAATGGTTGAGACACTGAATGGTTGAGACACTGAATGGTTGAGATGCTGAATGGATGAGACACTGAATGGTTGAAACATTGAATGGTTGAGACATTGAATGGTTGAGACACTGAATGGTTGAGCCATTGAATGGTTGAACCACTGAATGGTTGAGACACTGAATGGTTGAACAGCTGAATGGTTGAGTCACTTTAATGAAAGGCAATATTGTATTGTACATCCATGACATCATTTATCAATTTAAAAATATTTATCAGTAAATTTACTGGATTTTATGAAGGAGATTTTCTTGGGTTTTCCAGTATTTTAATGGGCAAATTCACTGTTCACTCGAGATCCCACATTTTTCGACATTTTAGCTAGAATTACTAGACTTGACTCTTACTATATTTGTTGCTTGGTGGAGGTTCTTAATTCTGGAAAACCTGTTGCTGATTGTGCTCATTTTTATGAAAATTGATTTTTATAATTAGCTTTAACATTAGTGATGTTGATTTTACTTTGTCACTGCTAGTTGTAATTATAATACTAACAACAATTAGAGTGCTACAGTCGTCAATGACAACAACGAGCACTATTGAGACAATATTAAGTCACTTAACCTCAGGTTAAATCACTTAGGTTATATTGCTTAACTTCAGGTTGTATGGTTTAACCTCAGGATATATCGCCTAACTTGAGATGATATCGCGTAGCGTTAGGTTATATCTATCTATTAATTATATCACGTGCCCTTCAACGATTTCACATTATCTCAGGTTAGATCACATAACCTAAGGTTAAATCACGTAACCTCGAGTTATTTCATATAACTTCAGGTTATATCACATAACCACAGGTTAGATCACATAACCTCAGGTTAATTCACGCAACCTCGGGTTATTTCACATAATCTAGGTTATATCACGTAACCCCTGGTTAAATCACTAAACTCGGTTTATGACACTTAACTTATATCACCCTGTTTGCTTGAAGGATTTCCTTTTTTTTTTTTTTTTAATGGTTAATTTTGTGTTTGACAATTTTTAACTTGAATAATTATATGTAAATAATTTATATTTTCTCGTATTAACACATTGCAGGATTTATATTTAATATTTAGATTAGATTCTCTTAGTTATATCTTGAATAAAGTTATTTTATACAAATTTAGGAGAAGTAGTATTTTATGCCACTTTAGATTTTAGTAATTTTTGCATAAATGTATTTTATATATTGTACCCGTTTCATCTGTGTACCTGTTTTTGACATGCTGGTTGTGATATTAGAAATTTAGATTTATACAATAGTATTTATGTTATTTATGAATGCAATGACTATTTCTATGTTCATATTCTCTTTTGATTTATCAATCTGTGTGTAGCGTTTCTAGTTTGTTCCATTATTCTGTAGCTCTAGCTGTTGTATTTTTATGTTTTTTAATGTATTAATAATAGGTACTATTAAAATTTGAACTCTATTTTACTAACACTAATATCAATAATTAGTCTAAGAGCCTGCGTTCATTAGAGTGCAATGTCTGTGAAACAAGTTCCCTGCTCCCTCCTCTGATGCAATTATACAGACTGGGGCATAGAAAACAACCCCTTAACGAAATCTAACTTCAACTAAATTCAAAATATGTTTACACAATTTGTGGAGCTTCTAGAGGAGGAATTTATGCATACAGCCTGCAAATTTATAATACATTAATATATTATTATTTATTAATACATAAATAATATATTTTGAAAATATAGTCATTAGTAACAGCATATACATCAGTTGTTGATGTATGCTGATGTAGAAGCTGCCACGTATAAACTCTGAAGTTGCGTAGTTATGTCGATATATATCTTCTTCTCAAAGCGCATTCACCAAATCCACGTATTTGAAATCCACCAAATCCTATGACATGTGATGGAGGGACATCATGATGATGATGATGGTGCTCTATCTAGCTATTTGATAAATTGTGAATGCGGAGCAGGGAAAGCTGTTATCTGTGAATCGTTTTAATTTAGCGAGAATTAAGTAATGCAGGTACCAGTAGGCTGCTAACAGAGATAACGAAGAATTATATCAGGGTCTTCACGTTTGTTTTCGTATTATAAATGTGGGTACGTTTATCTAGTGTCATTTAAGTAGAAATAACATTGTGTTGGATTAGTTATACCGTTTGTTCTGATAACATTTATTGATGATTCAGGGGCATTTTAACAGGTGCAATTAACTGTGTAAAACTTACTTTCGATTGATTTACTTCTTGTATTAGAATGCAATGCAGAAGCTGTGCAATAAAAATGACGATAGTTAATTAGTTAGGATTGTTGAGTAAGGCTTGGCCAGTGGCGCATTGGGTTTACGTCATTGACTCTGATGGAATTCCAGGTTTACTCGTCCCCGATGATGCCTTTGGGTCTCGCATGTAAACTTTGGTTAATCGTTTTAAATAGAGCCTATTTGAAAATATTTTATTTTTAATTAATTAAGATGGTTCTTTAATGTTTTTATTGACGTATAAATGCATTACAGTGAATAAAATCCTAATGAGTCTGTTTTGAGAATTTTGTCTCTTGACTTTCAACTGATCAACTTTAGTGTTTGAATTGCAGCTGTTGGGGGTTCAAACCCCAAATACCCTGGAATTCAAGCACCATCTCCTCGTTAAGATCCTTGTTAACAATGTTATAATTCCTTCGAAGCAGAGAGATTTTAGTTCTAATCGTCTCAGCCACTTGTTTGAGAACTGTAGAGCTCTCAACTGTATTTGTTTGAATAACTTTTAGTGTTTTCTAAGTCGTTACCGTGTGACGAGTCCAGCGTTTATGATTTAACATCTATTATGATATTCTACAGTGACATTTATATGGTTTGTAAGTTTCTGGATTCTAACTCAATGCTCATGTGATATATGAGCACAAGTCTAGGTCATTCAATTAATCACAGAAAATCTTGGTGTTTTAATGAAATGGAACGTTTTACATTTAAAGGATATAATCCGTTGCGTGTGTTACAATAGAAGAACTAAAACAGGCACAATTCAATTTAAATCAACAATTTGACTGTAATGACATAGCCTATATAACCTAAAATGATCTGTAGGGTTCTCTATTAAAATTAAATTTTAATTTATTTTAATTACTACAACTATTCAAATTTTATAGTTACACATCAATTAAATAAATTTCAGAGTCTCTTTCAAATACTTTATTCAGTTACTGTTAATGTCTTGTCTTTTTACATATGTACAAGAGCAGGTTTAGGTAGAGTGGCGTGATGTCTCCACTCTGCTTCTTGGTTGTCTGATATAAAATCATCCACTGACAAACTTTTCACATCATCTATATAGCTATTCACTTTAAAACTCCACGAACAACCTCCTGATATGTAGAGTGTGTTGTCGTTCAGCGTTAAACCAAAGTACATCACGCCTGTCTTAAATTTCTCTCTTTCCTGCCAAGTGTTTGACTCGAGATCATACACGTAGCAAATATCTTGTCCCACAAGTAAAGCCTTGGACCTCCACAGCACAGCTCTCATTAGACACAGTTCATGAGGCATTGGATTAGAACCGAGTGAGACTCCACCTGTCGATGTGTCAAAGATCTGAATGTACGTGAAGGGTCGGCCATCTGTTTCAAGTCCATCAAACACATACACACACTTCTTGTAGGTCAAACAGGTTGCGCTATGAACAGCTTGAGGAAGTTTACCAGCTTTAATCCACGTGTCAGAGTTGATATCATAATAGAGAATACTATCGAGTGTTCTCTTATCAGCATCAACCCAGCCTCCGAGCATGTAGATCTTGTTCTCTACAGCAGTTACGCAGTGTCTACGTCTACCTGACGGCAGGTCCGCACATCTCGTCCACTCGTCTGTACTAGCTGACCACTTCCACAGCTCGTTATAAGCTCTTCCAATGCCCACAGCATACAGGTCGTTACTGACCATACAGGCTGCTGACTCTCTCCATACATAGGCTGGTGTAGAGTTGATGACTTTAACAACGTCTGGTTTATCTAGACTGATGTGACAGATTTTCTGCTCAGTTGATAGTCCTATATCGAGTCCAACTATTACAAGCCATTTCTCTGTAAATACAGCGTAAACCAAACTCTGCCATGTAGCCACAATTATGGATCAAATATTTTATCAAATTAAATTTCTGAATTTAAAGCTAAGTTTGTGACAATTTCGGCAGCAATTAAAGTGTGCTATTAATTGCATAATACAAGTAGCTATAATACCATTCTACATTTGTTTAATGATATTGAGTGATATATTGAAGCTATAGCGGGGTGTTGATAAAATAAAGCTTTTAACCTGTCACGATTCATGACTGATATATCAGAAATGTCAACTCAGATTCTCCGCATCTAAGACCTATCAACTACTGACTGAGCTAATCATATGCTTATGAGTGTCTCAATAGCGCAGGGGTAACGAACGTCAAGAAGTTTTAAATGACAGATTCCGAGGTGAATTCAACTCTCGTGGGTTCGATTCCCAGCCGAGCTGGTCTGAGAGTAAAATCTTGGACATTCACTGGAGTGGTTATATGGAAAACGGACTAAATTGCCTAACGGTTTAAGCATGTCGTATTAAAATTGATAGATATCCACATAGTTGATCATTTCACTATGATGCGTGTTTACTTTACGCTATTTGACCAATCTCAACATGCTGTAAAAACTCCTGTACTTCGCAATATATTAAAATAACACAGAACTGTTGCAAACAACTAACATATGCACGACATACGGTTTCTTACCTCCATCTACAAGTAACCCACCTCCAGTTTGACTTTCTCCATCACATATTGCAAGTTTTCCACTTCCAGCTACAGTTGTAAGTTCTTCAATCAATCTTCTACCTAAGTCCAGCTTCAGTTCTTCACAATAACTAAGAAATCCCATGTGAATCTTATTCGGTTCTTCAGCCTGGGTATCTCTACTTAACATCAGCAGCTGCTCCGCTCTTGTGGATACATCTTTCGCACTGCTTGCAATATCACAATCAGATCCTTTTTCTCTCAATTCTCTCAGATATAGAATAAAACTTTCTAACTGAGCATTCTGAAATTCCACCTGATAAATTTTACTTCTGATCTCCTTTACTATCAATTCTCTAAACGCTATAACTTCACTCAACAGTTCTACTTCTAAACCTGCTAGTACCTTTCTTATCTCATCACATCTTTCTCTAATCTTCTGTTCATTCACAGACGACTCTTTTATAACCTGTTCTTCTGCAGTCTTTATATCTTTTACTGAACTCTGGCCATGTGTTACCGCTTCACTTAACTTCGTTAAATTATCACTAAATTGTGAGGAAATTCTCCGAGCAGCCACCTCGATCTTCTCATATTTATGCTCATTGTGGTCGCCTAGCACACAAGACATACAGATGCACACTTTACACTTGCGGCAGTAGGCTCTCAACGGTTCACTTCTGTGAGCTTCACACATCCTCACATAGTTCTTTACGGCTTTCAATCCTTCTTCCATTGATTTTAAAGCTGCTGGACCCCTATCAGTGCCTTCAGCCAAACCATCATTACTAGTATCTCCAATCTTCCTCTTCTCTGCCTCTGTTTCATAATTTCTCTCCAGCTCTATCATTCTCACCATGAAGAAGTTGTTAGGTAGACCACTCACACCTTGAGGTGGAACACGGAACATCTGACGACATTCAGGACATGGAAGCTCATCTCCAGTGTCATCTTCATCCACATACCTCTGCAGACAATCCTGACAGAACGAGTGGACACATGGAAGACATTTGGGCTGCTGGAATGTCGATAGGCAAAGAGGACATTCTATTAGAGCTTTGACTTCTTTTGTCTGTGTGGCAGACATGACGTTCTGGGACGGTCTTGCTTGAAATGTGATTAGTAACGCAAAATATTTAACAAGATTCTCCTGAAAATTTTACCTATAAATGAAAAAGTTTTAAACTACTCTTATTACTAATAAAACATATTTAACTAGTGTTGGTATTACACGAAACTTTTGCAAATTTTGTAGAGCCAAGGCTTTTACAAATCGAATGCCCATTCTGGCGTTGGTTTGGAACTTAGTGGTTGTTTTGTTGCCTTTACGACACCTGCAGTTCACAGTTGGTCTATTCTTCAGCAACCCGGCACACAACGCAGATGGCAATACTAATAAATTAATAATAGAACACTAATAAATAAGTATTATTCCCTACTAATAAATTAGTAATTATAATATTACATCACCATATCATTTAATAATAATAATAATTAAGGTTTAACGTCCGTTTCCTCATACAGGGATGATGTCAGAAACGTCCCCAACAGCACACATCACTACAGATCAATTCACCCAGACCAATCTGCAAAAGAAATGTGCTGAGGAGAAGTAAGGTCCTAAACGAAAGCCAGTCCGGTGATCAAAAATGATCAGGGTAGATTGATTATGTCTATGGTGGGAAAAGATAAGTTTTTAGCTTGCTAGAGAATGTTGAAAGAGAATAACAAGAGCGAAGATTTGCAGGTAAAGAGTTCCAGATTGTGGGTGCTGCGTAAGAAAAAGAACGTCTGCCCAATGATGTGAGAATATTTGGAACAGAGAGAAGATTGGCATCGGTGGAGCGAAGTGAACGTGAGGGACGATAGGAAAGAAGAATTTCAGATAAGTAAGAAGGCTTGCCAAATCGCAGAGTTTTGAAAGTTAATAGAGCTATTTTATATTTTATGCGTTG
Organism: Enchytraeus crypticus; assembly: GCA_905160935.1. Lineage (NCBI taxonomy): Eukaryota > Metazoa > Annelida > Clitellata > Enchytraeida > Enchytraeidae > Enchytraeus > Enchytraeus crypticus. Next base: position 2,613,131 of record CAJHZI010000484.1, on the reverse strand, counting down.
ATTAACAGGGAGCCAGTGAAGTCTGCGAAGTAAAGAAAGAGAGCGAAATTGAAGTCGAGAGGACTTGCAAACAACACGTGCAAGAGAATTTTGGACGTGCTGCAAACGATTGAGAGAAGAAGTAGGCAATCTATGTAATAGGGAATTACAGTAGTCGAGCTTTGAATGAACTATAGAATTTATAGTTATATCTGTAGGTATGCATGTGCAACAAGCATATTAATAGACCTACATGTATATTATGTATTTGATATTTACAGGTAGTCTATTTAAATATACAAGTATATTATTTATTTGATATTTAAATGTAGTCTACAATAACAATAATAATAATAATAATAATAATATACATGTATACAAATATACATGTATATTATTTATTTGAAATTTAAATGTAGTCTACATAATTATACATGTATGATGTATATCCTGAAATTAAAATACATTTGCACAGAGTTACTGCACAGTTAATTGTATACTGTTTACATCTTCTAAAGCATGAATAGGCGATGGTCCTGGGATTCTGACCATGTTGGTTCAACTGTTACTCTCGCCAAATTTTTCAATATTTTGTATATTTTATATTTTGTCATTGTACCCGTCATTTTACGGTCTGCACATCAGACATAAGTATATAAACAGTTAAAAATGGTACTATGCAAACGCAAGGTATGATAAGTAGTGAAATTTAACATAATAAATACAGAAACATTTTATCTATAGCTACATATATGATGTACGTGTATACACCTGAATATACATGTAACCTATACCTGTATAAAGTATACATGTAGAGTACATTAAGTCTGACAAATGTGCTTATCCTAATATAGGTAAAGGTATTATACACAATAAAATCTCTCAGATTAGCCTTAATTAAGAGTCTAAGTATTTTCCATTGAGTTTCTATTGCTGCTATTACATACCTAAATTATTCATAAATTAACGCATGACCAAGTTAGGCATTTACATGCATAGGTTCTGTATTAGTAATCTAAGTATGACTTTATTGTTTGTTATCTAATATCTTACCTGTGCATGAATAAAAGCCCACTGAGAACCTAACTGAAGTGATCTTAATGACAGCCCGCTAACTGCCACTATGACTGCCTTTTTCACTCACTGGTTACAGACCAAGAACCTGCACTAGCATCGAATACTGCCTAAACTCTTCGAGTGTTAATAGAACACGTAACCGGGCCTATATAAACTACATGTGAAAATAACTCATCAAAATATCGCCACCGTGTCTAAAGCTTTTAATTTAATTAACTTGATTTCAGTTTGTACACTTTCACTGTGCTCTTGTTCTTACTTTTGTGGTTTATCCTATTTGCCAGATTTTCACTTCATGCAAATTTCCGAATGTCTGCACTCTGCCCCTAAAATATTGGCGAACTTGTCGAGACTTAGACTGCTTCATAGACCTTTAACTGGTTTGTAGTTGTGTAAAGGCTTTTGAAATTTGTGTCTTCGAAATATTTTAGGTTTATTTGTATTTCGTTCTTTTAGCGTTATTATGATACTATAGGAATGAGTTTTTTCCCAATATGCCTTTAGCAGATATTGTACAATACTGTTATAACAGATATAATACAGATATAACAAATACTTGTTGAAATGAAATGTAAGATGAAAGAGTATAAACATTTCTCATTAAATATAATAATCACCAAATTCAATCAACAAGAACCACTAATCATTAAATAAAAAACTAAAAATGAGTGGATACATGCTGGGATAAATAGAATAGAACAGCTTATAAATCTCTCTTCATCTATTTGAACTTCGAAACTTGAACATGTATTGTTTATATATTTATGAAAAGGCCTGATAGTGAAAAGGTTTCTAAGGACCTTTTTCTCCCTATTATTATATTTATTACTGTAGCTATAGCAGTGACTATAGTTGATTTAGACTAGTTTGTGAAACTAGTCTAACTAGTTTTTTTCGACTAGTTTGTGTCTAAGTTAAGTTTAACGATAATCACAGTAGTTGTAAGATTTATATTTGTAGAAAAACCTCATGAAAACGTTTAGAGATCAGGATGAGAGAGGAAAATATTTGATTTGAGAAATGTTGACTGTCTACCCTCTAACGTCCCTGATACTATCCTTGTATGAGGAAACGAACGTTAAACCTTTGTGATTATTATTATTATTATCTCTATGTGATCGCAGTATCTCTTAGACTATACATGTGTATATGTAATTATTTACGCACGCTAATTTAAAATATCTAGATAATTGTGCAGATACATATTAACTATTTGCGTTCCTCGCTTGCACACAGGTTACACTAGTGACAGAAGTATAGAGTCGTCGACGGCTGATACTGAGCTGAAGATCTTCCCGCAGTCTTCACGTAGCCCCCGGGTACAGGCTTCAGCTCACACCCCATCTCCTCCCAGCGCCCATTGCCTGGTCCAGTGGTGTCGAAGCCCGTCCCCGCCTCACCCGGGTAGCGGTTCGAATCCTGACACAACCATCCAGGACTACAGCGAGCTAATCCGCAGCGTCTGAGTATGGATCGAATGCTGCGCCGAAACCTCCGGGACATGAAGCTATAGATGATGGGATTGACGCAGCTCTGGACATAGGGCAGGAGATTTATCACCAGCTGGAATACGATAACATGAGAGACATTTAATTTAAATTTATTTATTTAATTTAAAGAAATTTAATTTAACATGCCAGAAATTTACTCTGCAGTAAAATATAACTTAGTTCAATAAAATATAATGTAATATAAAGAGCTGCAACCCGGTATCACCAAACACAATAAACTACCGTACAATCATCATCATTTATTTATTCATTTATTTATTCATTTGTTTATTCATTTATCATTCGTATATCATGATTGGCATTCACAATAAGCAGTAAGAGCGCATGAACGGAAATAACCATCATCATCCATTGAATCCCAGCTTAACTAGGATGGGGATAAGAATAGACCTTATTAGTTTGTTTTAGAAAATTGTGTAGCAATTTTTGGTGTCTAGCCGCTTAATTTGTAGTGATGTGTGATGGGGGACGTTCCTGACATCATCCTTGTATGTGGAAACGGACGTTAAACTTTTATTATTATTGCTATATGCCTTTAAATTCTGACGTTGGTGATAATAAAATACGATACAATACAATAAAATAGTATATACTATAGTCAAAGTCAATATAGTACAAGACAGATCAATACAAAGCTGTAGAAACGCGGTTTTTACTGTCACTGATTGAGGCAATTAATTTTGTGTTGTAAAAACAACCACTAACTGTGATATTATGCTTTCTATTAGTTCCAGTATGAAATCAAGAAAATGATACGTGCAGATTACAACACATACAGTAGTACTCGTTGAGTTAGGCTACAATGCTCTTTACTCAGTGTGGGTTAACGGTTGGTCCATTCTTCCGTTTCCCGAACACAACACTAGAAATCTCATATACAATTCTATTAAGCGTTAATCTGTTAGTAATATAGATGAAATAAAGTAACTAATAATGTGTAAAAAAGATAATGTTCACGTCAGTTTCCTCACTCGAAAGCGATGTTAGTGACGAGAGAACCCAGGAATTGAACCCCGAACATACTGATCCGCGGTCGAATATCTTACCGACATGGCCACTCTAATGGAGCCACTGGCTCCAGCCAGTGGCGATGTCGGTAATTAACATAATTCAATGTTAATTATGTGGGTATTAATAAAATTCAAGATAAACAATTATACTTGTAGAACAGTGTTACCATCGCATCGAAGGCGGCATCAGTGTGGAGGATGATGAGCTCATGGCGCTTCATTGTGCTCAACACTATCTTGGGTCCCCAACAGCAGAAGAAGATGACGATGATCAGTATTAACATTCGAATTATCTGCCATCAATCAATCAATCAATCTCAAAAAATAAATGGATTTGTGATTCTTAATAATTTCATGATTTCTAATAGATTTCTACTGCTTCTAAAGAGTGTTTTGAGTATTTATTAACTGTACATTATTTTCTTTATGCTGTCAACAGTATCAACTCAACATTTTAGTGCTGAGTCGGTAGCTTGTTGGTAAGTTATTCGATAGTTGATCAGTAGGTTCATATGGTTCATGGTTCACATCCAGTGCCCTCTCCCGTCACTGACATGCTAGCGAGCAAGAAACTGACGTTAAATTGGCTTTGACTTTTTATGTATATCGTGCATTGGTATATAAAATACATATTAAAGTATTTGTGTGCACATATTTTATAGGATATGTCAGTCAGTGACTCAGTGCGTGGCTTCTGGCTTTTAACATATTTTTAAAATTCTTTATGGTTTCTGAAAGCTGTGAATTCGGCTGAATGGGGATAGACATTCTTCTATTTATTCTATTCTTAACTTGTGACCTCATTGTCCATGCTGTCAATCGTCTTCAATAGCTTCAACGTAAGATGCCCTTGAACTAATTTATCTTTTTGATTATTTGTAAATTATACTTTTCTGTGGCGATGATACGACCTTGACTTGATGTCTTCAATTGGTCAATCAAAGATGAGATTGTCAACAGTGTAACTGAGAACCTATCAGATGAAACCTGGAATTTCAGGACAGTGTTTTCTCTTCTTTTTTCTAGTAATATCCTTGATGTTATTTGATTGAGAATCGTTCTTGAAACGAAAGAACACGAAGGTTCTCTGTGAAACTTGAACCCACGGAAGGGTCGTGTGACACTTTTAACTTGAATTCAATTCATTTCCCTTCATAAAGTTAACCTTGGTAGATGGCGATCAGGTGAAAGCATTTCAATGTGATCTATTACTAGGAAGTAGCTGATACAGCAGAGTAAAGCAAACAAAATATCTCCAGTATCTTCCTCCTTCAATGATCAATCGTTGAGAGCAGCTGCAACTTCCGAGAAACAGAAAAGTTCGGATGATTAGACAAATACAGATATTTCAAATGAAGATTTTCCTTGTAGGCCATGTTCCTGTATTTCATTTGAACTCTGTTGTAATTAAATGGATCATTGAAATGTGGTAGGTCATACACTTGTATTATATAGTGCTCGATGTTGTCATTGATGACTGTAGCACTCTAATTGTTGTTATTATTATTGTTATTGTTATTGTACTACTGCAGAATATAACTAGTGATTCAGACTTTAGTACTTTTTGTTTTTAGTTTATCCCGTCTAATTGCATATTATATATTTGAGATTTTATTTTCGTTTAATTTGTTATATATTTTAATTTAATTACCAAATTTTATTAAAGTTTAATTTTAATCTAAGCTTAATTATTTGAATTGGTTCTAAGTGATTTAATGGATGTAATGTTATAGGTCTAAGTAATTCTATCTTATTTAATCTTATTGTGTATCATTTCGCATTTATATTTTTGATATTTGTTAAAGTTGTTTATGATATTTATATATTTATGCTGAATAAACCTTTAGTTGATTGAATATGGCATAACAAACAGAAGCTCAACTAAATATACTAATTGATTGATTGATATTTACATGCCATAGTTAGTAAAATACTAGAATTTAACGTCTACTTCAGTACCCTAACCTGCTTTCTAGCCTCCTGGATATCTGCACTATAGTTTCTGCTAACAGATCCAGAATTCCGGAGTCCCGTTGAAGACCTCGAGACTTTGGTGGCTCGGGATCCCATTGACTTCCGGGATTCCTTTGATTGATCGTTCCTGGAGGAAGCCCGAGGCAGAGAGCTGGATTTTTCTGAAAGACCGGTCAGCGATTCCGTTGTCTTTACACTGCAGTGTACAATGCGATGTTTAATAAATAATAAACAAATAAATAATAAAGGTTTAACGTCCGTTTCATCATCCAGGGATGATGTCAGGGACGTCCCCAACAGCACACATCATTGCAGATCAATTCACCCAGACTAATCTGCAAGAGAAATGTGCTGAGGAGAAATATGGTCCCAAACGAAAGTTAGTCCGGTGATCAAAAACTGGTCTGGGTAGATTTGTTAATAGAGATTAATGAGGCATTAGCCACTACATCATCATCATTTTATTCCTTTAAATCGCAATTGAACTAGGGTCGGGATAAGAATAGACCTTGTTTGAAGTTTATCCAGTTGTTTAAATTTTGTATAAATGTCTGGTGCCTAGGCGCTCACCAACCGAATGCCGTTTCTGACGTTGGTTTGGATCAAGTTTTTTTTGATGCCTTCTACGACACGTGCATATTTACACGGTTGGTTTATTCTTCCAGCAACCCGGACACAACACGGGGAATTGCTCTGGGTACAGAGTAACTGACATAAATCAAAGTGGAAATCCTGTTTTCCCCCTTCACTGACTTCGCTTTCGAGTGAGGAAACTGACGTTAATACAAGCTTAACCAGCTTTACATGTAATATTCAATAAAAAGAAGTTATGCAAGAATTAATTGCAGAACTTCTGCACTTTTTAGCCTAAACGTCTGATAAAAGACAATGAATCATTGGCTTCTTTTGGTTTCCATTTGTCAACGCGCTATAAGATTAAAAGCTTTGTTTTATGGATAATACGAGAATATAAATCAAGACTGATGACGGAATTATAGATTTGATTTCTCAGGATTTCCGCCATATTTGTAGAAATAATTTGAAAGATTCCCTGCAGTGGAATTCTTTCTTAGATTATAATCGCCAGGCTGTGCAAACAGCGTGAAAGCATTACAGGGAAAAACTTCCAACTGGTTGCCATGATGTAAAGTTAAGTGCAGAATCTCAAGAGCGAATGCACTTGTAAAACACCTTCTCCATCAGTTCTTTACTCGCGTGAAAGAATATCAGCATAAATTTTAAACCATTTTTAAATGTGTCCATTCAGCTTCAATGACTGATGCATATTTCCCTTGTATAGAATTTGAGAAATATATTTACATAAAATTAATGTATACGATTGAGTGCCGAGCTGCGAAGTAAGCTAAGTAGACATTCATATTACCATCGGGCAGCGACGTAAAAAACTATGTAAGAAGCAACTAGAATTTTAAAAGAAATAAAGCTAAGGTTAACGTCAGTTTCCTTACACTAAAGAGATGTCAGTGGCGGGCGAGCCGAGGATTTAAACCCAGCACATTCTGATCCGCGGTCGAGTGTCTTACCGACTTCGCCACTGGCCCCAGCCAAATAGAAAAGCAATAATTGTTAATTCAATTTATATGTTTATTAATATTTATAATTTATATAATTGTAATTAATATTTAAGATCAATAGGATTATAAATAGTAAGTTAAATAAGTTATAAATAGTCTAATATATATATATATATATATATATATATATATATATATATATATATATATATATAATTGTGCTCTAACCTATCGCTGTGCGTGAGATGTGCGTGTTGTTGTGCGCTACGCCACAGCACTCGTGTGACAACCACGTAGCAGTACGTCATCGCAACGACAGGAAATAGAAACATGGCCGACAGCTGGTACCAGGCAAATAAAATTCGCTCAATTCCTGTCACATTCTCATCTTTACAGATTGTTGTTGTTATGTAGGTAACGTTGTTGTAGTACATGCCCATAGTTGTGTCCTAAAGTAACACAATTTCCTTAACAATTAAAGTCTTTATGAAGCTCGGAATTAACATAACTGTTATAGGTGCGCCCCGCCTTTGGCCTATGCCTTTGGCCTATGACACAGAACGCAACTAAGTAGGGTACCGCACTAAAGTACGGTACCCCCAAAGTTTAATTTTCAGGTACCCCTCGGAGAATTTCGTGACGCAAACTGCGTCATCGCATGTATGGCGAAGACGTCCTGAACTGTTATATCATATGCCCCAATAGTATTCCCGACTCTAGCTAAACTGGGATTTAAGGGAAGATGATGATGATGATCTTATTTCTTATAAATGCATAAGCTGTCTGTAAGAAACCGATGACAGCATTTATTACAACGGATTTTATATAAATTTACAGTGAATTTAATTAATTCAACGGAACTAATTTAAATAGTGATTGCGCTTGACTTTTCAAGAGCAATCATTTGTCACTTAATTGCTATACAGAAACATAGTCTAAGTTTAATTTGCGGTATCTTCTAACATGAACTAAGAGGTATATTAAAATATTTACTCTCTAGCAAAAATTACGTTTCTTCGAGAATTAAAAACACGCAGATTAGGTACTCAAACGACCAATTTCACCGTGATATTTTTATTTAAGAAAATAAAGCAAAATATTTTCTTTGCATTTGTCGAAATCCTTTTAGAAATAAAACAATGCCTAATTTAAAGGCATTGGAAATATTAAAAACTTAGTTTAAATCTGTGTAATATCGAAAAACCTTAAATGTTTTTCAATTACATTAGATGTCTCTACTGCTTGTTTTATTTTTATTTTAGAGAGCATTTGAATAAAATAACGAAACCTACAGTGATAGCAATATAACAGGTATCCGTCGATACAACGAAGCCTTGGCTAAAAATTTCTATTTCCGGTATATCGGATTTTTTGGTTACTCCATCGATATTGACATCCGGCTTCGTTCAATGCTGGGGCTATTTACAGCAAAACTTTTCCATAGCACTCACCTCTAGCAACAACCACATTAGATCTGCAGCATCGATTAGATGCCTTATTAGCGCCTTGACTTAATTCTGGTTCAGCCGGTCCATGGCTTAATTAAAACTTCTTTGTCATCCATCAGGAATGGTACGGCTGATATTGGATAGGGAAAGTATTGATAGACCAGACATCAAAATTACAAAGTTTTTGAGGATGGATAAATAGTGCGTTGCTTATTATAGAGCTCGACTTTTCAGAGCTAGTAGAGATTTAATGGCTAGAGCTAATGGCGATGACGATAAGATATCCGACGGCCGATCAGTATATGTGGGTTCAAATTCTGAACTTTCCCGTCGCTGATATCGCTTTAGAGAGATGAAACTGATGTTAACATGGGCTTCAAATTAAGATGAAGTGTTTCAATGGAGTACAACTGTAACATTTTCAATTGAGAATTGAAACCGGATGAAAGCTTAGTGTATGTCACTATGATAAGTTTTATGTTAGGTATTTCTCACCATGATATGGATGGTTGGTGATGAAAGAAGAAGAGAAACAACCCAGACTCCTGCGATTGTCCGGTAAGTGTTGTTGATAGTGCACCAGGACCTGGATTTCATCGGATGGACTATCACGATATATCTGTTAGATAATCAATCAATAAGTCTATTAGGCAATTCCATCAGCAGTTAATCAGTAAAGGGTTCATTGGAAAAGTAAAATAATTAGTCAATCAATATGTAACGAATTAACGAAATGAAGGAATCGAATGTTTAAATCGATAAATTAATCAAGCAGTTAAATTCACCAGTCAATAAGCTCGATTAATCAATCAATCAATCAATTATTAGTAAAGACTTTACTCAATCCGTCGAACACTCCATTTTGAAATTCTTTAAAATTAACTTCAGATATTCAAACTTTGAACAAGTAGAACAGAAAATGTCGAGTAGATCAAACACTAACATCACATAGGCCTACTCCACTTCTCTATATCTGTTCATTCTTCATTCTTTTCTATCGTTGTTTATTCAGCACCTCATGATATTTGTAGATAAGTTTAGAAAAGCAGGAATGCTGGGCAATTGTCTGATAGCTAATGGATTGAATGTAGAAGAACTAACTAGTTTCTGGGTTTATTTTCCTGACAAGAATTTCTTTGTCTATACTGCATTTCCTATGGGAAAATATAAACGTTCTATCAGATATATAGGACACAAGCTTGACTGAATTTGACGGGCACCTTTTTGCGGTATCTATTTTTACACACAATGTAAAGCATATTAAAGCAGATTATGGTTGTAGAATGCAATAATAAATTGTTTTCACATTTATATTATAGTTACATTATTTTTAATATGATTATAGTGGTTGATCAATTATAAATTTAGGAATTATTTTAAAGAGATATTGGCATAGCTAATACTCATGATGTTTAAGAAGAGTTTGAGTTTGGTACTTTAGTTATAAATGTTTACTTTCTTTATTTTCTTTATATTGATTTATGTTGTGTTTATGTTGTGTTTATGTTGTGTTTATGTTGTGTTTATGTTGTGTTTATGTTGTGTTTATGTTGTGTTTATGTTGTGTTTATGTTGTGTTTATGTTGTGTTTATGTTCTGTTTGATTTCTATTGTATGTGTTTCTTACTGCCATGAATTTGGTGAAATAAAGAACATATAATCGATGTATGTGTAATTAATGAATGTACTAGCTTTATCGATTACATAGCGAAAATATTAACTATACAGTTGTTTAGTGTAAAGTTTTCCAGGCGATCAGCGCAAAGGGCTAAATATTTCATCAATTAAATCGTGTAAATGATTTTAGAGAAATATAGTGAAATTAATATATTTTTACTAACGAGAGAGAAATTATAAAGAACAAGTCGTAAAGCTCAAAATTTGTGCTTAACTCGATTAACTGCTTACGTAGCTTCAATTGTGATTTAGCTGCGATTTAACTATGATTTAACTGTGATTTAGCTGAGATTTAACTGTGATTTAGCTGAGATTTAACTGTGATTTAGCTGAGATTTAACTGTGATTTAGCTGCGATTCCGTATCCTTTCTCTTCCTGATTTTATCTCATCAACGAATCCTCAGAACTTCCTAATGTTTATGTTTAGTTTTAAATGACATTAGTGCACCTTCGATTTTCTTTTATCATGAAACGTTCGAAAGTTTTTATCTTGATTTGTTTATATTTTCTATAGTACGCTAAAATAGTAAACGATCGAAGCCGCCTATTTCCTATACTACAACATGCATGTTTGAATCTAGAGAAGAAGTCTAGGTCTGGTACATAGCTGTACTCTGTACTGAGCCTTTTTGTGAAAACAAACAAACCAACTGAAAAACGAATTACATGGCAAAATGCGATTACTTTTTCAATTTGGTCTCTCTAGTAGAGTTTATTATTAGATTTAAAATCCACAAAGAAACCCAATAATTTATTTAAAGACTACGAAAGTTCCAAAAGATAATAGGAAATTGTTTAATTTATAATGCACTAGTAAAAATTAATTAAAAACCTTTTTGTTAGAATAAATGTAATAGATATAAATAAAAATAATTGAGAACATAACGGCAGATAAAATGATGATGTGCTCCATATTAGTAGGGCCTAGTTATTTAAATGGTTAGTTAACTAGATATTTCGGCTAAAATTCTTTTCTTCTTTCAACAACTCAGAGTTTAACGAAACTATTATTAAACTGAATCTTGTGTGTGATGTTTGGCTTATGCAATAAGTAAAATAATAAGCCAAAAATATTAATAAAGATTTTAAAACAAATCTATAAGTGTTTAATGCGAAGTTAATAGATGTAATCTCTATTTGCTGCAGATATTTTCTCAAAGTTGTCAGCTAGGTCCATTTTAAAATCCGGAAACAGAAACTTTCAGTTTTTGCGTTGTTTTGATTTTCTTTAAGAACAATCGAACACCATTGCTTTAGATGCATTTCTAATTGCTCCTGTAGAAAAGAAAGTGCTTCGATGTCTGAAAAGTGGCTCTCTGTACAAGTGTATCCCACTGGATTAACTTCTACAGTAACCTAGTTTCAATTTATAGCAGTCGGTTTAAGAATCCGTAACCCTAGCATTATATTAATTAAATCCATGACGCATTAAGAACATCTGAATATTCACTACGAACATCTGAATATTCATTACGAACATCTGAATATTCATTACAAACATCTGAATATTCATTACGAATATCTGAATATTCATTACGAATATCTGAATATTCACGCAGATGCTCAAATTGCTCATTAGTTCCTTGACATTTAATGAATAATTGAATTTAAATGAGAACAAAACATTGGTTTTGAGTCTCATTGCTCGGAGACAAGTTGTATAGTATTTCAAATTTATATTTAAGGTAACGTTTTGTCTTCTAGACTACGCAGTTAGGAACACGTGAGTAAAAAAGCTGGTAAAGCTAATGTTAACGCCAGTTTCCTCACTCGAAAGCGATGTCGGTGACAAGCGAGTGCAGACAATTTTTCTCGGATGTTTAAGCAAACTCTCGAAATTCAGTTTAATTCAATTTAATTTCATTTAATTCAACCTCGAAATTGTAGTAAATGTTTTGATCGTACACCCACCACACTGCCATAGATACCTCTGTGAGAAAGACTTACAGAGGTATAAAAATACTCTACAAACTTCTAATTCCTGTAGCCAATTTTATGACTATTATATTTTATTATGACTATTATATTTTATTATGACTATTATATTTTGTTATGACTACTATATTTTATTATGACTATTATATTTTATTATGACTATTATACTTGTTATGACTATTATATTTTATTATGACTATTATATTTCATTATGACTATTATATTTTAATATGACTATTATATTTTGTTATGACTATTATATTTTATTATGACTATTATATTTTATTATGACTATTATATTTTATTAAGACTACTATATTTTATTATGACTATTATATTTCATTATGACTATTATATGTTGTTATGACTATTATATTTTATTATGACTATTATATTTTATTATGACTATTATATTTTATTATGACTATTATATTTTGTTATGACTATTATATTTTATTATGACTATTATATTTTAGTATTTCAGCAGATTAATTGTTTTCACTTCGTATTTACGGAGAATGCGTCAGTCCCTTTAGGCTCCTATATTATGTATCATATATTACGTCAAATTATTTTTTCTAAATTGTATAGTTTTGTACAAAAGTTAATGATATAAAATGAATGATTAACAAAATTAATAAATGTTTAAATTAGATTTGAACCACGATACTCTGTAATACTGCAGAACCGACATGTAGGCCTGTCTGCTATTGGCACATACATAAATAGCAAATAATGATAAATAACAGCACATACGGCTGGAGCACGTGGAGATGTCGGTAAGATTTTCAACCGAGGATCAGTATGTGCGGGGTTAAAATCCAGGGCTCGCCCGTCGATGACATCGCTTTCTAGTGAGGAAACTGACGTTAACATTAGCTTTACCATACATGCGCAAGTAAACGCAATTGGCTGGGTATCATCGATTCTACCAACTGAGTTTTTTTACATAAAAGTGCATCTAATCTTAAATCAGCTCTGCAACTGAAACTTTGAAAAATTGGAAATGTCGCTAAATTTCCTCTACGGACTATACATGTAGGCTTACTCTGACAGATGCAGTTGGTAAAAGAAGGACAGTGTTGACAAGTAAAGAAAACCCTGGCAGCAAATAATCTGTCAGGAAATGGATGAATATTGACTGACTTGGCAACGCTATCCGTCCATCAATAGCGACTTTGCTTTATCAAATTCTATGCAACCGGGGCTCTCTAATTTCTCACATTTCTACTCAAGCAGTAAACCACAGACTAGCTTATATAAAATATCGCAGATTTGTGAATTTAATCAATCATTCTATCAATTACGCCAGTAAATACTCACTTGTGTGGCATTGTTTATAGGACATTGTAACGTTTCCCTCATAGTGGCATTAGAAGAGTTGTATAAGACACATTCTAGGGGGTGAATCTAATAAGAGAGGTCATAGAAGGTAGAATGGAAGGAAAAGAGGCAGGGGCAGGCCGAGATTAGGTATGTTTGATGATTTAAAGACCCACTCATATGTGGACATGAAGAGGAAAGCGGAAGACAGAGAAGAGTAGAGTCGTTATATACCATGGACCTAACAGTAGGCAGAACACTAAGAGAGAGAGAGAGAGAGAGAAAGAAAGAGAGAGAGGCATTAGAAGCACTTTATAGAATTTACATATCTGCTTTCTGCTCCAGCTTTCTGCTTGTTTGACCTGTCAATCAATCAGCTAGGCTAATTTAATCCGTCAATCAATCAGTTAGCCAAGAGTACGCGCTTATAGTGCCGGAATGGTGCGTATATGCGATTTTCTAACAACAAATCCTACTCCAGCTAAGTACTCTTCGCACTCTTTAACTCTCACAACTCGTTTTCCCCCCGAATCAGGGAATGTACCACAGCTCTCAACTGATACGACAGTAACTGCTTCATATCTGTAACTTTTGAGATAGCTATTGATATATTGCAGTACCATAATACTAACTTTCTACCATATCATTAAATTCGTTCCGAATTAGTCACTCCAGTGAACTCTGTACATGTATATTATTCACCTTTTAGAAACAAGTACAGTTGTTAATTTTCAATGTATTTGACGTAGCTAGTGCACTAAAGTTACCAGAAATATCATTGTGGTTCTCAGTGCCAGACTGAACTTGAGACCGATGATATTTATAGAGAGATATCAAACACAACACATTCATGATAGTGCTCCACGGGTAGCTGGTGTTTCACTAAATATATCTCTTCATCGGATAACAACAGCTTCTAATTTGTAGATAGATGGATGTATGATATAACAAAATTCAATGTTAAGCGTAAAAGATTATCAATGCTAGGTAGTCTTTTCTTCTTCTTCAGTGCACTGCCTAGTGGCAGGTTCAAGATACATATTCATACTCAGAGTCTGCTCTCTCGCTCCATAAGAGCACTCCTTAGATTAACAAGTTAATAACTTCACAAAGTCAATGCCGTAAAAGCAGCCTTATCCATACTTTATGTAGCCTATAGCTTGGGAAAGTATGGCTTCCGAGGTGGTTTCTCGTTGCCTTCCTCAGTTAAATGGATTAAGAACCATTTAATTCTGGGGAAAATATTTAATGTTGAGGTGGGCCCCCTCTAGCCATCCTCAGCTCCTGCCTTAGTCGCCTCTTACGTACACGCAGCAGATTGCTTTTCGGTTGCCCTATTTTGCAGTGGTCCAACCACACCCGATCACAACACAGGGTAGTCTATGCCAGGTTATAAGTGCTATATTGGCTATTTCTAGGATAAGTACGAGCCTAACCTATCTGGACTATTAATTGGACAATATTTTGCTATTAACCATAATTAAAAAGCGAGTTTTAGAGCAATTTTTATATTTGCATGTCACCACTAAAAGCTTACTAGATAAACATTTATCATGCGGCTGAAAGAAGATGTTTACATTACTAGCGAATCTAAGACTCAAATGTAATCTCTCTCCCTCTCCCTATCCCTCTCTCTCTCTCCCTCTCTTTCTCTTTCTCTCATTCTCTCATTTACCTCTCTGCGAATATCCGTTTCTCAGTGTTTCCGCAATTCCTGAAAAGACGTCCAAATAAAAAGCCTCTGCAATTTTTCTCTCTCGCTCAATTCAGAGCACACTGTCAATCAAACGGTTGAGCAAGCATACTGGACATTATTTGACCCTCTAGGATTCACTAACATCGTAGTACAATAGATGCAAATATACAAGTATGTTACGATAAAATTATCCAACAAAAATCGTAATTTAGTACTAATTTTAAGTACTCATATAGCGAACTTCTTAGGGGGAATGTCTATTAAAAGAGGTCATAGAAGGTAGAATGGAAGAAAATGAGGCAGGGGCAGGCCGAGATTAGGTATGTTAAATGATTTGAAGACCCACTCATATGTGGAAATGAAGAGGAAGGCGGAAGACAGAGAAGAGTGGAGGCATTATATATCATGGACCTGCTAGTAGGCAGTGCACTAAGAGAGAGATAGCGAACGAATTCTTGTTATTTACCACTTGTTTCTGATATCCCAACAGCATCTGTAATGTTTATCCAAAGGAATTATCTGTTTTCAATACCTTAATTTTAACTGATTTCGCTAATTTGATTCTTCTTCTCTTCCTCAGTGCACTGAGGTACATATTCATACTCAAAGTCTGTTTTCTCGCTACATAAGAGCACCCCTTAGATCAACAAGTTAATCCCTTCACAAAGTCTATGACTTATCCATACCTATTGTAAGCTTTAGCTTGGGAAAAATATGGCTTCATAGGTGGTTTCACATTGTCTTCCTCAGTATGATAACAAGCTGCTTAAAGCACATACATGCACATTTTGGTTGACTATCCATAACTTAACCGAACCCGACAAGGCTGATCCTCGAGTGCATTGAACTCGAGGCGAGTGTTGAAAACAAGAGGACTCGTTATTTGTTTCGTCTGAAATAAAACTCATCCATGAGACTCATATTCTCTGCGACAAGACAAAAATAAGTTTGCAGAAAATCTTAAGTACTATTTCAAGGATCTCATGGATACACGAGGATCGGCATCCTGTAATATCAGCCACATATCCTATGGATCCATGCACATTCCCCTAAGTACAAGGGTAAACAGCGGGACGCGAATTCACGCGAGAATAAAGC
Source organism: Enchytraeus crypticus (assembly GCA_905160935.1). Lineage (NCBI taxonomy): Eukaryota > Metazoa > Annelida > Clitellata > Enchytraeida > Enchytraeidae > Enchytraeus > Enchytraeus crypticus. The sequence goes on along the minus strand of CAJHZI010000484.1, from coordinate 2,596,867 downwards.
GGAATCTCTTGGTAAATGCGATGCTCGCAGTAGCGACTGAATCCTCGGCGAGGATTTGAATGTTAAGCGAATCCGTGTTTTAATCCTCAAGTGCTCGGTTATTAATGATAGTCAGGAAACCTTGCCGTACCGAATAAATAAATAAATTTATCAAGAATTTGATACGGTTCGTTCTACGTTGATATCGCTCCAATGTCGTCAAATGATAAGCTATACGATTGCTGACGGGACGGAATTCATTTTCCGGGTAGCGTAATAGGTAATGGGTTCGTTTCTAGGCAATTAATCTAGGACATCTTGTCAGAATTGCCTAAATCGAAAGCGAAAATGTCAAAGAGTAAAGTAATAAATGATATAGTCTCCAGGGGTCTGGAAGTCAAATAACTTCATACTACTGTGGGACAGACTCAATGCGGCTCTAGTCAACTGTATTGGTCGATAAATGTTGAAATGAAGATTGATCTATAATCGTAAATTATAAAACGTCCGGTTATAGCTTCTTATCTCTTGAACTTTTCAGTCTAAGGAAACTTAAGTTCCATGGGCCTTAGTATTCTGTCTAACAACTCGCTCAAGGTGAATATTCCTTTTCACAGTCAAGTTTTAATTTATCATCAGTAACTCCAAATACTTATTTCAATAATAGCAATTTGCCAATAAACACTGGTTAATCCTGAAGTTCTTGAACAATTCGCCTGATGTGATTTTACCTTATCTATTTTAGCCTATGTTTTTTCGCCTTCTTTACATTACGTCATTAGATGATATTTATAGAAGACGAATAAGCAGAGGCAACATTTCTGTACATTGTAGTTTTTGGTAATTTTACAGTGATCTGTCTGAGAACATTATGAGGCCATAAATGGAAATGCGCATTGTTAAGTTTTGTAGGCCTATATGTGGATTGTGGAGGTTAAAAGCATGATTTATATTAATATAAATAATATTAATGATATATACTATAATATAATATATAATATAAAATATAATAGAACATAATTTAGCAATAAAATTGTGTAATAATAATTATAATTATAGTATATATAAAATAATATTATTAATATTAGGCCCTATTCCATACACTCAGAATATCGTTAATTTTAACTTTTATATATTTAATTCTGATTTAATGGTCAGAAACTTGTTGAGAACTGTCTTGTCTATCAAAAGAACATTTCATCAGAACATTTAACTGCTGGGAACATTTAATTACTTTGGACCTGCCAGTTGGCAGTGCACTAGGAGAGAAAAAGAGAAATATTCAGAATGTCGTTAATTTCAACTTTAATATAATTAATTCTGATTTAATGATCCGAGACTTGATAAGAACTGTCTCGTCTATTATGGACAGAACATTTGACGAGTAATTGCTGGAACGTCACGAGTCCAGGGTCACTTAAGGTCTCAATCTCACACAGTCTCGTTTTCAGACATTTGCTGAAGTCTGCAATTTTATCATAGAGCAATGACTGCGGTATTTTTATAGACATTTAAAACTTTTTAGAGGGATTATCGTATTGCTCAAACCAACTGATATTAAAGACAGTTTGAAATTAGAGTATTATTAATCCTGGGCTATGCAGGAATGAAATATCAGCTTCAGGGGCTCTCCTTCCATCTCTATCTCTTTCAGCCAAGTGACAGGTCCAAGGTACAAGAATTTACCTAACTAAATACACTCAGAGTCTGTCTTCACGATTCATAGAGAGCATTCCACAGATAAATAAATTAGCCCTTTCATAAAAGGCTATACCTTATCATACCTTACGTGGCCTATACCTTTAAAAATATGTCTTCTGAGGTGGTTTCCAGTAGACTTCCACAGTTTTAGTTTTGTCGCCTTTTACGATACATTTTTCTTGTACTTGTAGAGTAAAAAATGATTTACTTGTAGGACAAACACTGGTTGCTGGACAAAATCTTATCAGCTTCTGATTTTTCGTCAGTTTTTTTTTTAAATTTTTGCTGCGAATTGACAGAGCTAACAGCAGCAGATAATTATACTGACGGCCAAGTGCGGGTCCAAATAAAGCTTTCCTCTTCATTGGGTGCAGTAACAAGAAACCGACGTTAAACGAAAATTTATCTTCAGGTTTCTAATCAAATCATTATATATAGGCCTATATTTATATATAAATATATATATATATATATGTATAATAAAAATTATAATAAAAAAAATAATAGTAACAATAGTAATAATAATAATGTGAAATTTTAAATAATAATACTAATAATAATAATAATAATTATTATTATTATACCTTTCAATGCTGACAGCTGTTAGATTGAGAACTGAAGACAGTGCCGTTAACATTTCCACAAAACCCGCCATCTTACACAGGACCCTCCCCCCGGACCAGAACGAGAAATATCTAGTCGCTGTCTCATAGGGGACGCAGATTAGCAGAAATAGTAGATCAGCGATAGCGAGACTGATCATGAAGGTCGAGGTTACGTTGTTGGTTTTTCGGTCAAGACAAAGAGCCAGTACCACCGCTACGTTTCCTATTATTCCAAATATGAACGTCAATCCGTACGTAATGGTGGATGGGTAAAACGCCCTGAAAATACAATTAGGATAGTCATAGTGTGGATTACTTTGAAATATTTGTACTTTTTAATTATGCTTTCTCCTCAGAACATTTCCTTTGAAGATTGATTTGGCTGAATTGATCTGTAGTGATGTATGCTATGGGGACGTCTCTGATATCATCCTTGGATGAGGAAACGAACGTTAAATCTTTCTTATTATTTTATTATTATTTTGAAGATTGATTTGGGGGAATTGATCTGTAGTGATGTGTGCTATGGGGACGCCTCTGATATCATCCCTGGACGAGGAAACGGGCGTTAAACCTTTATTATTTATTATTATGATTATATATTTTATACACTATACACTATATTGATATTATAGTGTACGAATATATAATAGTGAACTTTTACGTCTTATTAATTCAACAAAATGATTGAGTTAGAGAGTACCCGGCTGGGATTCGAAGAGGTAACCTCCAAGTGTCAGAAAATTGTAAACAACAATATTTAATTCAATTCAATTTCCGTATATTACCAGATCTGACTAAAGCAAATCGTAAATACATTACGTAGCAAAATTACAGTAGTTAAAAGTTAGAACAAGAGTATACAGAAGAACATATAGAACAGACAATATCATTAATAAGATGAGTGCAAAGGCGAGCGAAAAATTAAGTTGCGGAAACATTAAATTCCATTCAACTTAACTCTAGCTTTATTTTTAAAAAAGTATTTGAAATTATAGGCAATTCAATCATCTCTGAATGCCACGCACAGCACATATCCACAGTCTATTAATGGTAGCTAGAAGGTGTATGGATGACTTTACTTCATTTTGCTTCTGACCTTGACGTTAATGCTATAAATCTTCAATCAAATCCACTATCTCTTGAATGTCCTTACATTGCACTTCGTTGAAGAAATCTACTGAAATAAATCCTGTCAATTAGCTTTGAATTAAGACTGAATGATGGGTAAATAGAATTGTGGATTTGCTGAAGATTCATTCTCACACAACTGGAGACCGGCCCTTTTCACGCATCCGTGCATTTGTCTTGATAAAAGTTTTATCTTCTAAATTTATCTTTGGACAGTCTCTGGATTTTGAAATTGCACAGATTCGAACTTTCTTTTTGCTCCCCGGTTTTGATTTGTCTTAAGAGTGTTCGATGTTGTCATTGATGAAAGTAGCGTTTTAATTATAGTTACGTTAATAGTTGAATGGCCAAATTTTATGAACTAATCAGATAATGCTAGGCTTTATGTAACACTGTTCGTATATAATATTAGGACTGTCTGGTTCAAAGACTCTCTTTAAGTGTAGTACTCGAAAAATTTCTTGTTGCCATTAGAATGCTAAACAGGAAAGACTAGTCCTACATCACTCATAGTAAATATATGGATCTTAATTGTAAATGATAATTAGACGCTTTTAACGGATTACAATTTACAATAATAGAGCGACTATTCTGATTATTATTTTCCTCTTACGATCCCAAACAAGCAATACATCCATCACCACCTTCAACGCAATAAATATGAGGTTTATAAAATGAAAACAAATTTAGTTAAATTTAAAAATGGGTATTCTGGCATCAAAGTGGTTGCCTATGATCTTTCTTAGTCTTACTAACTACTGCTTTAGTCAGCGTGTTTAAATCACTTACAGTTGCTATTGTTTGAGTCGAAATTTAAAAATTAGAAATTTCGAAATTAGTTTTTTTCGAAATTTCCTGAAGTAAATATAGAAAGCATAGAGCCGTCTTTAAAGTACTCCATACTTTCCTGATATAGAACAATATGATGTTTCCCATTTATTCTATCGAGTCAAAATTAACTGTCTGTTTCTTCACCAATAGATGATATCGAGGTCAGTGGATCGGTATATCAGATATAAACTAACCTGTCATCTGTCCAGGATTTCTCCACTCCACTTAAATCAGACAGATAGTAGACATAGTCGAACTGTTCCAAAGCATGGGATTCGAATCCTGGTATAAAATCCAAATTGTTAGAGGTCACCACTTCGCTATCGTTATCCATTTTGCTAGCAGATCAGATAAATTTTATACTCTACAGCCTCTCTCTCGTATTTTACCAAGTAGCAGGTCCAAAGCACATATTCATACTCAGAGTCTGCTTTCACACTCCATCAAGAGCACTCCATAAATCATCTATTTAATCTCTTCACAAAATGCAATGCCTTATTCATACCTTATGTAACCTATAGCTTGAGAAAAAGTATAGTTTTTGAGATGGTTTCACATTGACTTAATTACTTTTAGCTTAATCACCTCTTATTACATGTGCAGTTAATGGTTGGTCTATTCTTTAGTGTCCCGGACACAACACGGGAAATAATGATCCGTACATGGCAGAATTTACTCCAGCAATTATTTATACAATAGGTCTATCAGCTACAATACAAAGGAATGGGTATAGCCAAGTAGCCTCCTCAACTAGGAATGCCAGTTTAGGATTGTTTAGTGACTGAAAAGAAATCTAGAAATGCATGTAACAGTAATCTTGCTAATAAACTTACTTAGTAATCTTAGAATGTGTCTATCAAAATCGGACGTCCCTGACATCATCCTTATATGTCGGAAGTTACGGACACGGACAAGGAAACGGAAGTTAAACCTTTATTTATTTATTATTAACATCATTATAGCTCGTATGTGTCTAACAATGAAAGTCGCTACAACTTATAGCTCTGGAATATAAGAATACTGTTTAAGTTTGAGCTTTACAATTCAAGTACATTTCTTGCACTGATTGGTGGTCTAGTTGGTTGCACATTTATAAAGAGTACTTGGGTTCGAAACCCCGATAGTACAGTTGTGTACAGAAACAGACGTTAAACTTGCCGTTTTAAAACTTTTCAGAAGCTTTAAATAAAAGCATTGGCGTAGCATATTAAACTATCTAATCAAGCTATTACATTTTTTAAGTTCTTAAATATTATCTTAAATTATAATTCCGAAGCATTGACGTGTACTTTACACGTCAATTCAACAAATTAATTGCCCAGCAAATATTTTAGCCCTTCGCTCCTTTGTAGTTTTTAGCTGCTTACAGTATTATTCATTTTAACTTTTAGTAGCTTTAACTTTTATTCTTCTAATGAAGTAACTCATCCTATTTATTGTATCGACGGGAGGAGACGAGCAAACATCTGACGCGCTACAAGATGAGGTAATGTTATATCACACGCATCTGCTCAACATCTTGAAGCTACCATTGTTAACTGATTGTCAATTCCGCTAAAAGAATTACTGCACTGGAGAAACTCAAAGTCTTGAAGAAAATCGCTCAATGGCTTTAAGAGCCTAGAGTTTTTAAGTTTATCGTTATTATCTATAAACGTAATATCGAGCAAGAGGTGTAGTTAGAAAACTTCAGAATTTAAAATTAGTACAGATTTATTAATAGACATTATTCTAGGTGTAAATTTAATCTAGTATCCCTCCCAATGAGTTAGCATAGATGGAGAAAGCTTCTGTCTATGAATCAACATTTTCAGGATTCAAAGCCAGGCTCGTCTTCCGATCTACCATTCATTCACTCTTCACACCCCCACTAGTATCCCCTTTGAAGAGTAAACTGATGTTAACATTGGCTCTCAAAATTAAGCTGAAAAATTTACATTAAAATTAATTTACATTAAAATTAATTAAAATTAAAATTAATTAAAATTAAAATTAATTAAAATTAAAATTAATTAAAATTAAAATTAATTAAAATTAAAATTAATTTAAATTAAAATTAATTTAAATTAAAATTAATTAAAATTAAAATTAATTTAAATTAAAATTAATTTAAATTAAAATTCAGATTAATTATAAATAAAATTAAAATGTGGCTTTAAAGATTAAGCTGGAAATAAACTCCAATCATGCTCTATAACGAATCGTTTATTTATGGCTGGAGCCAGTGGAGAAATCGGTAAGATACTCGACCGCGGATCAGTATGTGCAGTGCACAAATCCTGGGCTTGCCCGTCACTGACATCGCTTTCGAGTGAGGAAACTGACGATAAACTTCGCTTATTTTAGCTTTATGATGTAGACTTTCGATTGAGAAATGCTAATGACTCTTCTAACTAATGATACAGCTCATCATGCTGGCGTCCATCTATTCTGATGGACTGCATAGTGCATACAGATGTATTGAACACTGTGTTGCAGCAGGAGGCTAGGCTATCCGACAACAGATTCCTATCATTAGTGATGTAGAGAATGTCAGCACTACAGTTGCGAAAGATAATAACAGCAACAACATGTTTCGCAATACATTCAGTATTTAATCTGCCATTGGTAAATAGGCTGATAAAGATAATGTTAACATCAGTTTCCTCACTCGAAAGCGATATCAGTGACGGGCGAGCCCAGGATTTGATCCTCGCACATACTGATCCGCGGTCGAATATCTTACCGATATCGAGATCAAACCATATTTACGTCGAAATATATAGTAGTATATTGAAAGATATAGTAATATATGAAGAAATTTATATATAGTAATATATTAAAAAAGTTATTTTCTACATGACTTGATATGACATATATACATTTCTTCTAATTCCACAGTGATCCTTCATAGAAGTGGGATGCAGTATTTGATTACTGACATCGATACCTGACCCAATCTACTTCAATAATCTCTCTATCAGTGCACTGCCTACTGGCAGGTCCGCGGTATATAATTCTTTCACTTTTCAGGGTCTTCCGCTTTTCTCTTTAAGTCCAAGTATGTGTGGATCTTGAAATCATTTAACATTCTTAATCTCGGCCTGTCTCTACCTCGATTTCCTTCCATTCTGCCTTCTATTGCCTCCTTTAGTAGATTTTGACCTTAGAATATGCCCTATACAACTCTTCTTCCTACTTCTTATTGCATTTATAAGCTGTCTATCAGTACTAACTCACTCCAGAACTACCGCATTTGTTTAACACACGCAATATTTCTATAATACGCGTTAAAAATCAGGGTAGTTGGTTTTATACGTCAATTTTCGATTCTATTTGTGGCGAAGTCGAAATGCTGAATACAGTTTAAATACTGAATCAAGCATAATCAACATGTTTATCAACCAGGTATAAAAGTATGATCTGAGAATAAAAGCAAAATATGTTCCATGGACCTGCCACTAAACAAAACACTACAAAAAGAGAGAAGGCACGAATTTAACAGGAGCGTACGTATCAACAGGATGTTGAAATCCCTCGACCTTGAAAGTCACTCGTGAAATTAGTAATTTATAATTTAGAAAAAATCAAGCAAGCGAGACATGCCAACGAAATCATCCAGCAGTCTTTCATCCCGGAGTAATAGAACCACGATCCTGTAAATTTGTTTTCCAGCAGCCACAGGAGAGTGGGACCTAGACAACGATTCGTGATTTAGTCCAGGATTCGTTTGTACCTCATCTTGAGATTCAAGGCCAGGAATAAAGGGGAGGGTGAGGGTTATCTAGGAGGATGACCTTAATTTCTTTTTATTCAAATATGATACTATCTGGGATGATGATAATATCTGGAATGATGATACTATCTTAAATGATGATACTATCTGTTGGAAGGATGATACTATCTGGGATGATAATATTAGTTGGGATGATGATACTATCTGGGATGATGATATTAGTTGGGATGATGATACTATCTGGGATGATGATATTAGTTGGGATGATGATACTATCTGGGATGATGACATTAGTTGGGATGATGATACTATCTGGGATGATGACATTAGTTAGGATGATGATACTATCTGGGATGATGATATTATCCGGGAGTATATTACTACATGTATCAAGCTGTATTCTCGCCTTGTGATGCTATATGAGTACTGAACGGTACTAGATAATAGTAGAATCCCTTCTTACATCTTTCGAAAATGCTACAGTGTAATTGATTGCAAGCTTTATTTTCCCCCAAAATGATGACTATTTTAAATTTACAAAAATCATTATAAAATTCCTGGAATCAGCCCGTCCCCTCAACCTGCCAGTTACAATGATTTCATCATCGTCACGAGATATCTCTGAACCTGAGCTGTCATGTGATCGTCGAAATCATTTAGTTGATTGAATGGTTTCTCCACACTGGAGGGGGGGATGGGCGACAGGCAATTTTTATTTCAGTCCTCCCCCTCCTGGTGTAAATAGGTGAAGAATAGCTACGATTATCAACACTTCTGCTCAAATCTTCATCTGCTTAAACGTCATGAAGTTTTAAATGACTCATCCAGCGGTGAGTTGAACTCTCGTGGATTCGAATCCCAGCAGCGCTGATCTGAGAGTAAAATCTTGAACATTCACAGGACTGGCTACACGGAAAATGATCTAAATTGCCTAAAGGATTTATGTGCTATTACAGTGATAGCTATCAACATAGTTGATCATTTCACTATAATGCTTCTTTGCTTTCTTACTTTACTTTGCTTGAAATTATGTTTAGAAGTCACTATTTATAAACTTGTTCCTACATGGACGTATAGCTTATGTTTGTTTCGATTGTCAAGAAATTCGCGACGCTTAATACTCTTGGTCTCGGACGTGACTTCTAATATCAAAATCTATTTTGAAGCGTGGACTTTTAATTTAAGTCCTCACTCAATGGATTGAATGGTTCAGTGATTCACCACTGTTCTTCTTCTCGTAATAGTCTGTCTCTATGTCTTAGCAGGCAGCATGATTAGATCAGTTTGTGTTTGATATTGCTCTTGTTGTGAATGATTGATAACAAAGTGATTGATACAAGAGCAACGGTAATTAAGCGAAACGATCTTTTACAGACAGAATCACTGCGAGGCTAAAACTGACGTTAAACTTAAACTACTAAAAAGTTCCACGATACTGAGTTTTATAACATTGTTAACATGAATGGTTTTTTGTTGTGTATAATTATCGAAGAAATATAAATAATTAGGGTGCAAATTCTTCATTCACCAGGTGTCAGATGACTCTCAATACTGTTCACATAAGCAGATTTCGGTTAAATACGTGTAGCAGTTTCAGAGTTGGCTTCTATTGTAAACTATCACTTGCTTTCAGTTGTCTTCCTCGTTGTGAACTGCCTACTGGCAGGTCCATTGTATATAACTCCTCCACTGTTCTCTGTCTTCTGCTTTCCTCTTCATTTCCACATATGAGTGGGTCTTTAAATAATCTAACATACCTAATCTCGGTCTGCCCCTGCCTCTTTTCCCTTCAATTCTACCATCTATGACCTCTTTTAATAGACCTTCCCCCCTTAGAATATGTCCTATCCAACCTTTATTCGTCTTCCTTATAACGTTATCAACTGTCTATCGGTACCAACTCTCTCCAGGACTTCCTCATTTTGTAATCTTTTAAGTCCAGCTAATCCTTTCCATTCTTCTCCAAATCCACATTTCCAACGCCTCCAGTTTCCTAATGTCTTCATTCCGTCAGCTGTCTATCTACTAATAAATTTCAAATTCCATCAAAACTAATCTCTCACTCATGTTCTGCTACTTCGTCAATTGGCAGGTTCAAGGTACACATTCATACTTACATTCATGCTTGACTGTTTTCACGCTCGGTAAGAGCACTGCATTGATCAAGACGCTGTCCCAATCAATAGCTAAGTTAGACTTACCAAACCAATGCGTAACCTTAATCTTGAGACGGGTACATACAGGTGATTCATCTTCATTTAGTTTAGTGTATATAGTTTATAAAGAATCTTCATGGATTCCAGTGGATTCCAGTTTACTTCATTTGTCAAATATGTCTAATTTTCACTTTTTATATTATTTGAATATGACTCTGATTCACAATTCAATACTGTGATCTAGACGAGCTAAGAACGCTCCTCGCATACATACACACATACATACACACTATGGGTTTTATGGGCCAAGCTATGGGTATTAGACGAATGTCATACACACACACACACACACAAATACACACACACCCACACACACATACACTCATACAGTCATACACATACACTCGTGCATTCACGCACACACAAACACAATATACATGTATAGCCTCGCAATGGAGCAGCACAGCGGGTTGAGGACCTACGTGTACTTCTATATATCTCGCCACGCAGTCACACGAATAAGTTCTACTAACCGGTGTGACTGCCTGGTTGTAAGAGTTCCTCTATTCCAACATGTTCCCATTCTTCAGTCTTTATCAATTTAGTTGCAGTCAAGAGGGGAATTGATAAATTGTACATCAGTAGTAGTAGTACTTAGATACATGTATTTTTGTATTTAGCACAATTATCTAGTAGAATAATATTAAAATAGTTAGACTTAGACTATTTCTAACGCACGTTTTCTGCGCGGAGAATCTCTGAATAGAGACATTGAGTTTTATAGTAGATCTCTAAGCCTTAGAATTATCATTAGATAATTCTAACGCATTTGCATTAACATGTTTGGAATCTGCTGGATTTTTACTCTTCTCATGATGGTAGCAGTGCCTGTCGAAGCCGATCTAGTCAATGGATCTCTAAAAATGTAAGTACGCTCTTTCTCTAAATTGTCTATCCAAAGTGCGGATCTTCAGCAAAAATTCATTTAAAAAACTGGCAGATGACCGAACAGATAGCACGTTTTTCCGTAGACCAGATGTCAGGGTTTCGAAACCCCGTTGTGTCTGTCAATAGATTCGTTTCGGAAGCGGACTTTAAGCATCGCTTTAAATCTTAGCAACCAGTTAAGTTCATTGGTTTGAATCTATTGGTCGATTAAATGGATCGCATACGATCAATCTTTCCTACACAAGGTAATAATAATAAGGTAAGAATATATAAAATTAGGAGTTCAGTTAACTGCAGGAATTGTACAAGGAGGTGTTCAGTTTCTCCATTCACTATTTCATTAGTTGATGTAAGTAAAAAGTTTACAATTCAATAATTTTCACGTATATTATTTGACAATTTTCTGGAATAAATTCAAATGGTTTAATATAATTAGTTTATGTTAATTCATGCTCTACATCGCGATGTTACCATATATTGATTATCATTTATAATAATTGTTTATGAAAATTTATTCAAAACTGATCGAAGCGATTCAATATCGATCCAAGTCGAACCGGTATTAATACTAAAAGAGTTCGATATATAAATCAGAAAATCAATTTCCTGATATTGATCACCGTTCACACAGTTGTCCCATATGTCGCATTGTCACTGCTCATGATGAGGAAGCGCTGATGAGATGGACTCTCGTGGAGTCCTAAGAGATAGGAGCTTATCCCAAGCAGCTACCGGAGTGATTAAACGATAAATCTCATTCAAAGGATCGATAGGGGATATAGCTTGAGAGGTTAAAGACAAAATAGCAACGATTAGACCTACTAATAACCATGGAGGGGAAAATAGGAAATAACGTAAGCTACAAAAACAGCAACCATAGGAAAGGAAACTCTACTGTACATGCGTATGACATGTGTGTAATTATATGGAATAAAGGAAAAGTTTAGACAGAATGATTTGCAGAAAACTTAAATATATCCAGTATTTTTTAGGATTACTGATTTATCTTTAACTGAAGATTGACACTTTGCAAAAATTAGTTGTCATTTCCATTTTACATGAGGTATTCAGGAAGTAATTCAGTAATTTCTACGTTTACTATTATGCTTTTTTAATTTAAATAGTTAATTTAATTAATAAACAATGCCAAATGATATATACGTAATTTGAATTTCGATTCACTAAGTATAAAAACATACTAGTACAAAAATACATTAAATTCTAATCTAACTTATTTTAATTTTTAATTAAATACCATTTATATAACGGTTTGGATATCAAGGCAGCAAACGATATTTAACGTTGGTATTATGTAGTTTTTAAATGTAAAATATAACTACCGCACAAAAAATATTGAAAAGTCGAATAATTGCATTTAGTCATGAGAGATTGTAAAGTAGAGTAATTCTCTCATTTTATTGGACAGTTACATTAATGGTTGCCGTGGACTAATGATCCGAGGCACGCTCAAAGTAAAACATCTCAAGGTTGAATGTAGTTACTGACTCTTGATTTATTTTTGGATTTTGATTGGATTTTGATTTTGATTTTGATTTTTTGATTTTGATTTTGATTTTGCTTTTGATTTTGATTGGATTTTGATTTTGATTTTGATTTTTTGTTTATATTAATCTCTATTTTTGTTATGCATATGCTGAAGAAGAAGCTTATTAAAATCAATAAAGCTGTTTGAAAATTTGATTATTCAACAAGTTTACGTTAATTAAAAAAATGATATAAAAGGAAAAACGATTTCTTCTAATTATGAATACTAGAAGTTTATTTCTGTGAAGGCAACGAGAAACAACCCCAGATAGTTGCTAGAGCGGCGTGAATGCATTATACAAATACACGTATAGTATTTGTATTGCTGTTTCTATAAGTCTGTTAATGTTGGTACTCTACTGCGATATACTGTATTTATTATTACGCATCTTCGCATCAGAAGATAGTTTGATTTCCTCTGTGGCTTATTGCCGGAGAGGATGATTTACGGTCCAACAGGCTAGGGTTCAACTGGCAGGGAGGCTTTAACAACTCTCTAGATTATCATTTCATGCTTGTAATTATGTTTGTGCCTTGCAGAGCAGACGAAATTGTACTTATAACGAAGACTGCAACTTTCATTTTTATCAATTGTTGTTATCATTTTATCTGAGATTACTGACACAGCAAAATATATACACTATAATCAGAAACTGTAAATATTTTGACATTAGTTTAAATTATTTATACTGTATTTGCATAGATGCATAGATACGCCTTTTTCTGTATCGCAATTATCTGCAGTTGTAAGCTGTCTGTGAAATAAATGAAGGTAATGCTATACTTGTAGAAGACACAAGTTACATTTTTCTAAACGGCAATTGTTTTACAAGTGCGGGTACATCAATATTTCAAGTTTAAAGAATGTTGGAATAATTTTATCAATTATACATGCAGTATATAGAGCCGAAGTCATTGTTGTAAATCGCGTTATAACCTGTAACCGCTAATAGCTTCACATTAATGTGCTTTGCTTCCATTTCGAATAATTAAACAAATAGCCATTAAATTTCTTCTATAGGTTATTTTACTTGATTAAATTTCAATGGTAATCGAATAACATTAGAGAAACCTAAAACTGAGTGATGAAAGTCATTGGCTCTTAACGTTTCTTTCAATAGTGAAATTGAACAAATCCTGCGGGATTTAAGATCAAAAGATGTCATTCAAACTTGATTGTTGCTTAAGGATACTCTCTCTATTTCCTTTCATTCTATACCTTCTATGACTTCTTTTAATAGACCTTCTATTGGATAATCTAATCACCAAATATTGAAGACATGGCTTTAACTATGGTTAGATTATTATACTTGGTTAGAGACTGACTGGCAAAATTCGCGAGAAAGAATTTTATAGTTTTTCGTCCACAATTAGAAAAATCGTTCGAGTGGTACAAGACAGTATATTACCGAATGTTTTACAGTTTATATTTTAAAATAACCACAAAATACGTAAAGAATTTAACCATAAAAACTTAAAATAAGCTCACTTTTTAAAGTTAAAAATGTTTTTAAAAATTTAATCGTAAAAATGTGATCAGTAGTGGCTCAAGTTGGTAATGAAGAAAATCTCATTAGAATCAAGACGATTCTTCCAACACTGAAACTATAATCATATAAATTTTAAGAAATGAATAAACGTTAAGAATAATGAATGAAACGCTGTTTTATTTCCGTATTACACTTCAAACATGCTTCTACAACTGCATAGAAGTATCTAAAAACCCACTGGACTCCTTTTCCCTATTCGGTCTGTTCTTAAGCTTATGTAATCAAGGTGTCATGAATTGAATTTTTGATGCGATTAACGCTTAAGGAAAGTGATAAAAGAGAGCGGCAGTGTTGCATATTTAATGCGATTCTCTTTCTAATACCATCCCTGAAATGTTTTAATAATTATAATTATGTAATAGTCTGTATGTGCTTACTCTTCGGACAAATTACACCAACTTTATTGAAAATTTGAAATTTAAAACTCTAGAGCATAAAATATCTACAATTCACACCATTGTTGTTCAATTATAATATCATGCAATAGTATTCACTTTTAAGTTTCATGAAATTGTACATGCGCATGTGCATATATGGTGTCATTTGAAAAGAAAAGTCTTAATGATTTTAAAACAATTTCATCCTCTGAATGTTAAACTCTCTAGACGCTGCATATACTTGTGCATGATTAATTATGCATATGTTTTAAGAAATATAAATTTTCAGCTGCAATTGAAAGATACAGGCTGTATATTAATTTGAAAAATATGATTATAATATTTTGTTTAATATAAGTTACTTATAATTAATTTTAAGTTTCTAATAATTCATTTTGTTTGTTCTCTGATCTTTTATGTATGTGTGTGTATATATGTATGTATGAATTATATACATATATACACACATACACACATACACAAAAGATCAGAGAACAATCAAAATGAATTATTAGAAACTTAAAATTAATTATAAGTAAGTGCTGCATCTTTATCCTGTCTGCTTTTGACGGATAAAGAAATAAATAATAATATTGTTTCATTTTATTTTGAAAGCAATTTTAAATTATAAACATCTCAACAAACCTTTAAATAGTGACAAACACTTTAACAAATGCAGACAATGCTAAAAAGTTCAATGACTAACAACACTAAATTCTAATTCAGACCTCTGCTGCTCGGGGGGGGGGCAATGAGGGCGATAAATATAGGGGGGCAGTACTTAACGCGCAGCCAGGGGTTGAATTTTGTTCTATCGGCCCACGCAAGACATAAAATAAATTCATCAAGCTATGCTTGAATAACCCGCAGGATCCCTTCCATTTGTAATGGCGAGCGCATTGTTCCACTTGATAATCTGCCACCTGATTAATTTACCGGAAACAGTAAAATCCTGTGAAAGATTATGTAACAGAGTTTTCGATGGTTATTTTTCACGGTGATGGATTCTATTCCCATATCTGCTATCATGGTTAGCGTGAAAGTATAAGGTGGATTTAATATCTACACATTAAGTATATGTTAATCCAAGATTATTACGTGGTTTGAAAATTTGTTACCGGCTATTTCTAAGAATTATAGATTATAATATACATTGTAAACAGGGTATTCCGGGTAAACAGGGCAGTTTTCTCAGGGAATGACGCTCCTGCCCAGTAAATGTTATTCGAAGCTGGGGAAGGCTTAAGGGGCCCACTTCGTCAAAAGCATAACCCCCAAGAAAAGCATGGTATATCACAAGGAGTGTTATATGATTTAAAGACCAACTTATATGTGGACATGAATAGGAAATCGTTATGTCATGGACCTGCCAGTTGGCAGTGCACTAAGAGAGAGAGAGAGAGAGAGAGAATAAACAATACCTACAAGTTACTAAAATGACTTGATACTCAACATTCATTACACTGTATCTCTGCTCTGTCATTATTGATTTACACTGCATATGCAGAACTGAACCAGAGATGTACATATATACTGTTTGAGGACTAACAAATATCTAAGAAGTAAGAAATTCAATCAGCTGCATGTTTAGTTCATGTTGTATAGAGCAATTTAAATCATGCACTTGATATCAGCAAGAACAATATTACATGCAGGTTGAATTTAACAAATTGAAGTTACGTAATGACAAATTTGAAAAACCCAACATAGTACTTCATCGGTCTACCGGATGTCTGGTTCCAAAGCCTCTCTCTCTCTCTCTCTCTCTCTCTATCTCTCTCTTTCTAGTCTTTTCAGTGTCTACCTATCTCTCTCTCTCGCTCTCTCTATCTCTTTTTCTGTGTCTACCTGTCTTTCTCTCTTACACACCCACACACACGCGCTCTCTCTCTCTCTCTGTCTCTCTTTCTCTCTCAGCCCTTCTCTAGACATTAAAAAGAACTCTATGAACTTACAGTCCATCCTTGGCTATCCAAGCAGCAATATTAAATATTCACTGTAATAACTGAACTTGCCCAGACATCAAATAGATTCACATTATATTTGCTTCACGAAGCCTCAAGAATCCTTTTTCCAAGTACTTTGAAACTCGTCGTCTTTAATATAAACGCGTAGAAAACAAATAAATAAGTTGAACCAAACCGAAATATTAACATTTTCATAACATTTCTTTTTATTCCCATACCCAGGCTGAAGAATTCTATTAACCTCTAACTGCACACTCATAGCGAGATGCTATCAAATCGTAAACACCGACAGCTGTCAGCTTCCATTATTACCTCAACAGAACGTGACGTTGTTAAATGACGTGAGTTTGCGGGCTATCTATAGGCTTCTCTAATGAAATATTTATCCAATATATTCAAGTGTTTTCTTTATTTCATGCTAAGTTTCTCCGTTATTGTGGTAACTAAACTGTTCATGCTATTCTGTGTGAGGTTATTGTCTGTAAGGCTAATTTATACTGCTGTAAAAATTGGCGTCTACATTATTATAAGCAGACGTAATCTGTCCCACTCTTATAATTTTTATTACGTATACTCTTTCTAGTGTTCTTTCTAGTGTTATTTCCCCGTTTTGCGTCCGGGTTGTTTGAAGAATTGACCAACCGGTGACTGCACGTGTCGTAGGATTCGACCAAGGCACTAAGATCCATACCCACGTCATTTGTCAAAGGACATTCATTTGGTGAGCGCCTATGGTCCAGAAATTGCGACAAAAATTTAAACGAATGGAAAAATCTAAATTAGAGGATTGACTGATTCTGTGGGACAGAGAGGATTTGAGACAGTTGTCTATTCGTACGCAGACCCTGGTGGAACTGAGAATAAACGGAAGATGAATGATGATGACTCTTTCTAGTGTTCTGCCAAGCGGCAGGTCCATGGTACATATTCCTACTCACTGCTTTCACGCTCCATAAAAGCATACCATCGATTTACTAGTTAACCTCTTCACATATGGCTATGCCTTATCACACCTTAATGAAGCCTATAGCTTGGGAATAATATGGCTTCCGAGGTGGCTTCCTATTGCCTTCCTTAGTTCTATAATGGAATAACTGCCATTTAATCTCGCGGGTAAAATATCTCGGTGAAGTAGATCCCCTCTAACACATGTTTAATCGTTAGGCAATTTGGACCACTTTCCGTATAACTAGTCCCGTGAATGTCCGAGATTTTACTCTCAGATCAGCACGGATGAGATTCGAAACTATGAGTGCTCAAATCACCTCAGAATCTGTCATTTAGAACTTCATGCCGTTACCCCTACACTATTAAGACATTCTAAACCTTAAACTATTATTTGCCGCAGCGTGAAGCGCTCTGCGGAGAAGCGGCTGATGGCTGATTTGTTTAAGCGTTACGACGCCGTGGGTAAGATGGGCAGACCTGTGCTCGACTCCAGTAGAAGCGTTCCAGTAAAGTTTGGACTGGGACTCATACAACTTGATCTGGATGAGAAGAGAAGGATTCTCACGCTGGGAATGTGGACTAGATATGTGAGATATTTAATTAGATTTTGTTATTTTTAAATACGTTAATTTGTAACAATCTTTCAATTGAGCCTTTTCGGATTTCTTAATATCACGGAACAAATCTTAACCTGATCTTGAACCCTGCACCTACTGAACAGCTGTCGAAGAAGTTGCCAACAAATGGCTGAGCCTAATAATGTGAAATATATGAATTATTGTTGTGAGTAATATATGTTTACCCTGCGTGACGTAGGAATTGGCGAAGGTTACTTCTGAGTAATGTATATTTACTGTATTCATACGACATAGGAAAGTAATATATGTTTACAGTATTTATATGTCGTAGGAATGGACAGTTGGATACTTGTGATTAATACCTGTTCTGTATTAACATGACGTAAGAATGCCCAATAGGGCACTTACGTCATGTGCTGTGTTCATATGACTTACGAATGGATAGTTAGGTACTTGTTGTGTATGGTATCTGTGCTGTGTTCATATGACTTACGAATGGATAGTTAGGTACTTGTTGTGAGTGGTATATGTGCTGTATTCACATGACGTAGGAATGGACGGACGAATACTTGGTCTGGAACGCTTCTGATTATGGCAACGTTTCCATTGTTCACGTTGATCACGATCTGATTTGGAAGCCTGACATAATGCTGTATAACACGTAAGTTCAGTGTGATGTAATTTTAGTGTAAGTTCAGTGTAGGGTAAGGCATAGTCACTTGTGACAATTTAAAATTTTAACATTATTTTTCAAATTTCCTGCCGTACTCTAAAATAAAATGACTATGAAAATAAAATAATAAATAATAAATAAATATAACGAAAGCCAGTCCGGTGATCAAAAAATGGTCAAGGTAGATTGATAAATACCATTACTTAAACGATTAGAAATTAAATCTTGAACGTGTACAACTTGAGAGTAACCTTATTGAAAACTGAACATGGTAGGAGTCCATTTAGCCTAATATCTTATAGTTATGTTATAAGAAATATAAAAAATGTAAGTTTAGCCACTGTTTCTCTATCCTAAGTTTACAGTCGGACATGATCAAGCTTCGAACTCGTGACGTCCTGATTATCAGGAGAGGATCCTATGACTCAAGTCATTCCACCCCATAGGATGGATCCATGGGTTTATTTCTATGCATTTCGTCTCACTGGCGGTGCAGAATAACAGCTACTTTTCACGATTCATTCAGCTAATTCAGTAAGAAAATAACGCTAATGAGTTGAGACTTCACTTACTCCTCGTATAATGGCGCTACTTTACTGGAATTATGATGAACAACGTTGCGCCAAGTAACTATACAGAAGAAATTTTCTCAATGAAAATATATGTGAACTGTCAAAACACAGAACATAAAACTTTAGCGAAGTCTGATTGAAAGCTTTACCATTTAGTGCCAAAAACACTAATTCGCCATATTATTGTATTTGGACATTATTTCTAGTTAAAGATGTTTATTTTTGAAACTTTTCTGTAGTTATTTCTAGCATATTTGTTGAAAATGTCTTCTAGTTTGATACAATAATCGATATGCATATATTTGAGAAAATGCACCTACAGTACAAGAAGTCCATGCAGTTTTTTGTGATGTAGAAAATGAAATAATTTTAATAAATTAATATCACAAAGAGTTCATGAAGCAGCCATTATGTCTCTATATCCTCAGCTTGATACTGCCTGAGGACTGATGCCTGTTGCTGCCTGATCAATGCTGCCTGATCAATGCTGCCTGATCAATGCTGCCTGATCAATGCTGCCTGATCAATGCTGCCTGATCAATGCTGCCTGATCAATGCTGCCTGATCAATGCTGCCTGATCAATGCTGCCTGATCAATGCTGCCTGATCAATGCTGCCTGATCAATGCTGTCTGATCCATGCTGCCTGATCAATGCTGTCTGATCAATACTGCCTGATCAATGCTTCCTGATCAATGTTGCCTGATCAATGCAGCCTGATCAATGCTGCCTGATCCATGCTGCCTGATCAATGCTGCCTGATCAATGCTGCCTGATCAATGCTGCCTGATCAATGCTGCCTGATCAATGCAGCCTGATCAATGCTTCCTTATCAATGTTGCCTGATCAATGCTGCTTGATCAATGCTGCCTGATCAATGTTGCCTGATCAATGTTGCCTGATCAATGCTGCTTGATCAATGCTGCCTGATCAATGTTGCCTGATCAATGTTGCCTGATCAATGTTGCCTGATCAATGCTGCCTGATCAATGCTGCCTGATCAATGCTGCCTGATCAATGCTGCCTGATCAATGCTGCCTGATCAATGCTGCTTGATGTTAATTTTGATAAATTGTATGCATGTAGAATTCTTTGTTATATTAGATTAGTTCTGTTTAATGTAACAAATATATATCAGTATCTAGTTTAAACTTCATTACAAATATGTTTCATATTATGATAATATAAATGTGTCTCATTATTACTATTACTTATAGATTTTAGCCTAATAACTTAAATATGAAATAAAAAAATATGCTAATGTAAAATGACAAAGTTCGGATTTTAAGTTACTGCTACCCTTTCTTTACCGCTGGTACTTTGAAGTCCTTCTCCAATTACAAGTTATATCTATGACTTTGAATAATAGCTCCTTATTTTACCAGCGGTACTTGAAAGTCCACATACGTAACTAAGACGTTCTTGCAGTTTGGATGCGAGAGAGACCAATTACCCAGAATGCTTAGCATAAAAACTGACCGATGGCGTCGCTTTATTCTCGTTTCAAAAATAATCCTGGTAAGGAAAGGGCTAATAACTACTTAGTTAAGCTAATTACTAACTTATGTTACTAGTTATTTTAAGTTCACTGATGATTCTCCAGTGCCGAAGTATCTCGGACATTCCGGGACTCACAGGCAGTCGTGGGATCCACTGGAGTGGTCCAATGGTATCCTCACACCATCTTCAGCAGCTCCTGCTCCGTGGACGTCACCAACTTTCCATTCGACGAGCAGGAATGCCACATGTGGTTTGGGTCATGGACGCACAATTCTAAGGAGATAGATCTTCTCATGGCATTCCCGCAAGGCATTGATCTCTCCAACTTCCAATCGGATTACAAGGTATTTATCGACAGGTTACTGGATTGTAAAGCTGATCTGGGTTTCGAACTGATGCCTTCTTCTTGTGACTTATGCACTGCTCTTTACTGAGTCATATATCCCTTAAACGCTTTAATATCTAATTTAGTTACTATTAATATTTTTATCTAAGGAAATTACAATTTATTTGAGCAAATTTAAAATTAGTAAAGTTATTGTGATAATTAAATTAATTGTACTAAATGTAATACATTTCTTTACTAAATAAATCATACTTCCATTAAACACCTTTATGGATCAGTAATGTGTTATTGATATGTTTTACTAATGAAATTATAAATTATTCGAGCAAATTAAAAATTAATAAAATTATTGCAAGAATTTGATTAATTATGCAAAATGTAATTCAACGACGTCCCTGACAAGTCCTTATGGCGAGGAACTGGACTTTAAATTCTTATTGATTCATTGATTGATTAATGCACAGGAATCCTGCAGTTGGGAAATTGTCAACGTTACAGCTGAAAGAACAAACGAACCTTCTGTCGACATTCAGCCGAATTTTGTGATCCTCAAATTTCACCTGAGTCTCAAACGTAAACACGTTCTCTCGACCTACATACTGACCCTGCCCTGCATCTTTCTCGCCTGTCTCACGGTCGTCGTGTTCTGGCTTCCACCGGAGAGACCAGACAGAACCGGTTTAGGTTTGTTTTCAAACAACGAATCAGCCGGTCAGTCAACAGTCAAGTTACTTATTTAATCAATAGTCAATCAATCAGCATATAAATTTGACTATCCATCAATGCATGACCATTATCTTCATCTTCCCCTAACTCCCATTTTGTCTAGGGTCGGGATACGAATAGACCTTCTCCATTCCTCACTGTCCCACACCATATCATCAATCAAACCCTTATTTTTCATATCATTCTCCATTCTTTTTAATTTTGTAACAATTTCTGAAGCTAGGCGCTCACCTACCGAATACCCTTTTTGTGTTTGTTCCAGCAGTTATGAATATATTTGACATACTTTTGTTTGTTCTATCAGCTATGATTACTTGATATATTTAGTTGTGTTTGTTCTATCAGCTATTGGTATATTTGATATATTTTTGTTTGTTCTATCAGCCATGAGTATATTTGGCAGCCTGATGTTTCTATTGCTGATACTGGTGGGAGCTGCGCCCCCTTCAGGGTCATCTATCCCAACCCTAGGTAGGACTATGCATGTCTTCATTTCATAGCATGCTAATTTTAAACTTTAAACGAAACTCAAAAATAATCGTAACCCAATTTAACAAATTCTCAGTGGCGCTGTGAGAGATGGACTGTCAGAGTGAGTGGATTGACTCTCAGTAAGTGGAGCCAAATCTCTATGAATATTGAGAAAATCCTAATGGTTGTAAGGAATAGCCTGATCTATTTCCAATTTTAAGAATCTCAGATTAGTGTAAGTCGGATATGATACACTGTACTAAAATATATAAATATTTTATTGATCAGATGAAGAATTTTATGCCAATGTTTGTGAAAGTAAAATGAAATACACTGCATACATTTTAGTCTTGTTGTTTGCGCAATGATTCTATTATTAAAAGCTATCAATAACATTTTCATACTACGATTTGAACTAATTCAATGCAGGGCCAAATAACCTTGCATTTACTAAATAGTTAAAAGATCTACAAATTTTTAGAGGTGACTAATGTAGATACTGAAGAAAATAACGGGAAATCACATCAGACACATATTTCAATGAATCACTACTATGATTGGCGCAGAAAGGTTATATTGATATGCTAATCTTTTGCGATCAGCCGATGAATAAAGTTCATCTTCTTTAGCTACATGACTGAGTGAAGCTTGTAATAATTCTTACGTTGTTTGCCTGTCTATTGTGTATGAATTAAAATCTATGACAACATCATCATCGTTGTCGAAATAAATGCCCTTTCTGACGTTGATTTGAATCATAGTGCATGGTTGCCTTTTACGGCACGTGCAGTCCATGTTTGGACTATTCTCCTGCTACCTGGCCACTACCCGCGTAAATTCTGTAACAACGTATTTGTAAAAGTACCCTTCAGCAAGATTATGACTATGTGTTGTTGCATTGAAGTAAGATAATGAATGTGTTGTTGAAGTGAAGGATGATAATGACTATGTGCTGTTGTATTGAATGAAGATAATGACTATGTGCTGTTGTATTGAATGAAGATAATGACTATGTGCTGTTGTATTGAATGAAGATAATGACTATGTGCTGTTGTATTGAATGAAGATAATGACTATGTGCTGTTGTATTGAATGAAGATAATGACTATGTGCTGTTGTATTGAATGAAGATAATGACTATGTGCTGTTGTATTGAATGAAGATAATGACTATGTGTTGTTACATTAAAGGATAATAATGACTATGTAGATATATATATATAAATATATATGTATATATATATATATATACATATATATATATATATATATATATATATATATATATATATATATATATATATATATGCGTGTGTTTATTTCAGCATCAACACCAAATCACTGACAAATGCAAACAGAAATAAACATTTAACTGAAATAAAGTTTTAAAAAATTCCCAGGAACACAGTGTGTCAAACAGGCTATAAACACCAGAACGACGGCCGTCAGGGAAGATGATACATATCTTACCTAGCTGACCACCGTCTATAACTATGTGTTGAAGGAAGATAATGACTATGTGTTGTTACATTGAAGTATGATAATGACTATGTGTTGTTACATTGAAGTATGATAATGACTATGTGTTGTTACATTGAAGCATGATAATGACTATGTGTTGTTACATTGAAGTATGATAATCACTATGTGTTGTTACATTGAAGTATGATAATCACTATGTGTTGTTACATTGAAGTATGATAATCACTATGTGTTGTTACATTGAAGTATGATAATGACTATGTGTTGTTACATTGAAGTATGATAATGACTATGTGTTGTTACATTGAAGTATGATAATCACTATGTGTTGTTACATTGAAGTATGATAATCACTATGTGTTGTTACATTGAAGTATGATAATCACTATGTGTTGTTACATTGAAGGAATCTACTACACGTTCAACATGACGATCATTATGATAGCGATCATCCTCTCCTCTATGGTAGTCAACCTGTCTAAGAGCAATGGTAGACCAGTGCCAGCATGGCTACACTGTGTGAGTAGAGTGTTCATTTGTCTAAATCTAAAATCTAAACACATCTCTTCCGACCATAGACTTTATTCATCTTGCTTGACTGTTTATTTAATAATAATAATAATAATAATAATAGTAATAATAATAATAATAATAATAATAGTAATAATAATAATCTGGTGTATCTGGACGGTCCCTATGCATTAGGATATCAGGACTGGAGTAAATACGAGGTGTCCATATTGATTGGTGGAGGCATTGGAGTCATTCCATTCGTTTCTATCCTCAAGGATATTGCTCACAGGTCGGAGAGAGGCAATCGGGACATGATGTGTAAAAAGGTCTACTTCATCTGGGTGGCTCGCACCCAGCGCCACTTCGAGTGAATGACAGACATCATCAGAGAGGTGGAGCAGAAAGATCATTCCAACATTGTGGTGGTTAGCACCTTCATCACACAGTTCAAGGGAAAGTTTGACTTCCGCACCACCATGCTGTACATATATGAGCGCCACTTTCAGAAGATCTCAGACAGGAGTCTATTCACTGGTTTGAGGTCAACCACTCACTTTGGTCGACCTGATTTTCCGGAAGAAGCCCTGAAAGTAGTCATGAAGGAGCATCTATCGACTAATGTGTTCGGGGTGTTCAGCTGTGGACCACATACCCTCACTCGCAGTGTTGAGCAGGCTTGCTTCAGGTGCAACGCCTACACCAGCGAAGTGCTCTTCGTTCATCATCGCGAAAACTTTTAATCATCATTTACTATTATTACTATTATTATTATTATTATTATTATTATTATTATTATTATTATTATTATTATTATTGTCAAAACTACAAAAATTGTTATCACACAAATAAAACAATCATCAATACAGTCATCAATGCTACAGTCATCAATGACGACATCAAGCACTATTGAGACAAAATCAAGCCGGCGAGCAAAAAGAAGGTTCAAAAACGGTGCAAAATTCCAAAATCCAGATAATCAGTCCAAAGTATCGCCGGATGGGCACCGTTTAGGATCCTTTTCATTCTCTCTGTTGATTTGTGTGAGTATATTGTTGATTTCTACTTTTTAACAATCAATCAATCAATACCAATAATAATTTAACGTCCAGTTCCTCACCATAAGACAATGCCAGGGACGTATCTTGCTGACTCTACACAAACAGGCCCCAAAGCAGCACAGGATGACGACTGAGTACACAGAGACGACAAGAGAAAGCGAGATCAAAACAATGCAAGTCCAATATCCAAAACTTGTGTTTAAACTCTTGTAGGTCTGCATCGAAGTGACGGTAACTAAATGTGCTAAAACAGAAATCGTTGTTCCTAAGTGACAAGTTGTCGTAAACACTAAGACCAACATGTACTTGAATAATTTATGATCTCACGCCTCGCGTCAGGATTTGAGTCCAATGGAAGAGATTAGCTAATGCCACTTCAGATAGATAGAAACGTGAACATTTAAAAAAGTCCTGTGAGGTTCATTGTTTAAATAACTGTATTATATTGAAAGAAAACTTCACAGTTTTTAAAACTTAGTGTACCCTTTTTGTAACTAAATCTTCTTAAATATAATGCATACATTTATAGTTCAAACGAAAGATTATGATTATGGCCTTGATATGTTTTAGCTAACACTGGTACGTTAATTTTCTAGAACCGGTGGAAAATTACACGTCGAACTACTTCCAGATGGAGGTAGTTTATGTTCATTCCTAACATGATGTCATGAAAACGTCAATATCCTCATAATGTGTTCTTTTATTTATTCCTCGTATTCATTACTTCATATTTAAACATGTTGGGTCCGGGTTGCTGGAGAATAGACCAATCGTGGACTTCATGTGTCGTGCAAGGCGACAAAGAACTAAGATCCAATCCAATTTTGGAAAGGATATTTGGTTGGTGAGCGCCTAAGCTAAAGAAATTGCTACACAATTTTCTAATCCCGACCCTAGTTAAACTGGGATTTAGGGGAGGTGATGATGATGATGATGATTCATTTTAAAATTTTGCTACTAATGAGTGAAGTTCTGATAACTGTTTGATTGCAGGACCCTCCCAGATATTCAGTAGTTTCAAACCCAGTCCTAAACTAGCTAAAATCGATGGTAACCAACAACAGACTTCAAGAAAGTCTTGCCAAATGCGCAACTTTAGCGAGATATATTATTATACATTAGAGTAAAAATTAACCTTAGAATTTATCCCTATAATTTCCATTCAGTGGAGCTATTAATGAATTTTAACCGACTGAATTCATTCCCCGCAGGTTCATGTCAAACATCAATGAAGACATGTGGAAGCTTATATGACTGCATGACGCATAGGCATTAGACTCTATAGTATTCCTCCTGGAGTGAGGGAAAATTGTTTAAGTTCGCTTAAGTTGATAACGAATAGGAACTGGTCAGGTGGGAGATATAAAAAGGAATTATCTCATACCTCTCTTAGTTCTCTAGAAATCTAAATTGATTTTGTAGCACCGTAGCATGAGCAGTTTAGCTATAAAATAATTGTTAAATTAAGTTAAATTACAGTAGCTAAAAATTGCGGTGCGATATACTGTACATGAATAAAAATATTTTAGATGAGACATACAGATTTCTAACAGTTTGGTTTTTGCTGAGAAAATTCTTGCTTCTTATAGACTTAACATAGGATTGGTTCCGATAAACTTAGCTTAAATTCTACTTACTTTGTCATTTAATCTCACAGCTGATTTCATCTCACATCTTGGCTGGAGCCAGTGACGATGTCGATAAGATATTCGACTGCAGACCAGTATGTGCAGGGCTCCAATCATGGACTCGCCCTTCACTGACATCGCTTTCGAGAGAGGAAAATGACTTTAACATTAGCTTTTTCACTTCCCTTCGTGAAATTGAGCCTGAATTGACCCGTTCACCATTGCTAATACCGTTAGGATCATCTCTGCTAGCAGCTTGGACTGAGTGGATAATTTATTTCTCCACAGAATTACAATTATTCAGCGACATTCTTGCTGAAATACTATCTAACACTTCTTCTGAACTCAATTCTTCTGAACTCAATTCTTCTGAACTCAAGTCGATGTCCTGTGATCGTAAACTGGTGGAGTTCTTTATCTCTAAGTGTGATATTGTCATTTATTTATTCATTTAGAACACACCAAAATGATCCTTGCAATTCTTTCCAGCTCATAGGCACTGACTTTGCTGCATAATAAATATATCATGGAATAATTAGAGATACTTCACCTTTTCGCTCTTAGCACACGAAGTCCAAGTTCTAGTTTAAAGCTGGTAAAGCTAATGTTAACGTCAGTTTCCTCACTCGAAAGCGATGTCAGTGACGAGCGAGTCCAAAATGTGTATCCCCCCATATACTGATCCGTAGTAGCTCACCGACTTCGCCACTGGCTCCAGCCATAATATAATGGAGTGTGAATAAGAGTAGAATGTGACCAGTAGTTAACCAGTGGGAAAGCTATATATTTACAGTTTCTCAAGTGCCCGGCAAATTCACGGCGCTTCATTATCCGAATGAACAAATAGGGGTAAAAAATAGTGTTATGAAATTTTAACAATGCCCTGCTGGGATAAATCTCAAGTGGGCTCTATGGCAGTCCGAGTTGATCGTATATATTCACTGGACTGGTAAATGGATATTGGGATATATTTTTACATATTGCAGTAAGAGTGATAGGTTTCATTAAATTCAATCATTTTGAAGATTGATCGTTAATCTTTAATAACTTACTTAGAATTAAACCTTGATAGAAATGCCGTTTTTAAAATGATTTTTCTTTAGTAATAATAATAATAATAATAATAATAATAATGATAATAATAATAATAACAATATTAATAATAATAATAATAATAACCTTAATAATAACAATACCATTACTTTTACTATTTCTTATTTTATTTTTAATATTATGAATTCAGTTGGATTTAACGCCCGGTACATTTCTCGAATATAATTTCAGCAGAGGACTGTGACAACACTGACATTTAGTACATGACACAAAGACACCTGTATATTAGAACACCTATTTAGTATTTAATACTGTAGAAGATAGAGACATTAATCTGTGCTCAAGATGACAGTAACCCTCTTGTTAATCATACGCATTTTTAGACTTAAGTGATTTATTTTTTGTTTCAGTTGCTACGCTGTCAGCTCTTGAATTCCTTAACGAAACATTCCAGTATCTCAAGTAGACGCCCTTCTGAACTTTGGAATCGAACCTCAGTCAAACCTCGCACCGATGTGGTCGTTAGAGATCAACTGCAGCTGACGTCAGAGTTGAGTGACGTCACATCACGGGCTGGGGGTGGAGACATGGAAACAGCTGGATGTCTCAGAGATCCGGCGAACCCTTCGAGGGGACTCGGTTCAGCGGAAGTGGACTCAGCTAAGTGGAATCAGGAAGTGGAATCTGCTAATAGTAAGGAATTGAAAAGATTTAAACATTCTACCGACTACAAATCTAATGGTCCTGTGAATGGTTGTTGCGAAGAAAGCGATCTCCCTTATCTGGGTGACGAGAGAATCAATACGGGAAATAAAGCAGAGAACTATGCGGGCTTGCTAAAGGCTGCTGTTCTAGAAAAAGTTGAAGAAGAACCTGCTACAGCAACGGGTTACTGCGGAGTAGTCAATCGCATCCAAGAACCAAACTATATATCTACGGAAATACCGACGGGTTGCGGCGGATCTAATTTTAAGTCCGGAGAGAAATGCGAGATACTGTTTGAGAGACTCAACTCCGTGAAGGACTCAATGGGACGTATTGAGAGGAAGATCGACGGATGGAGTAAGCGGGACTCGGAGAAAGCTGCAAACAACGAGGAGTGGAAAGAAATCTCAGTGGCTCTGGATAGGTTCTTCTTCTTCCTCTACATCGTCATCATCATCACTTCACTTATCGTTCTATTCCCCAGACCTCCACAGTTCCAGTAATTAATTGCTTGTAGAGGCTAAACCTGCTCTGACGGAGGCTTCTTCCGTAGAAATCACGTCGATCTATAGATTTGAACCATGCACATACTGACTTTCTGTTAGATAACTAAATTATATGCTAGGGGGTTGGCGCATGTCTGAACAACCAGCCGAGTGATTGCCTCTCTCTGTCTATCAAAGTAGAAGAACCATGGCACTCTCAAACTATTTGAATTATATCTCTTCTTCTTCTTCTCTTTTCTAGCGTTAATTCCGCTTTTCTGCAGGCTCCGCTTGGCGACATGCCTACCTCTATTTGCCGCTTTCGTTGACGTCTTCCTAATTGACCTTTACTATGCGCATGTCTTCGATTATTCTATCCAACCAACGCTTCTTGGGTCTCCCTCTCTGACGCCTTTGAATTATAACTAAAGACAGGATATACTGCCAATCTACCGGATCATTGGATGATCCGGATCATTCCATCATTCCACGAGGAACAGGATTCTGAGGATGATAGGAATGTTTACGAGGACTATGCAACTACAGAGGTTTTCACAGCAGAAGCACACGGTAGATCGTATTTCGTCTCAAATTGTTGCGTCATTAAAAAGCGCAATTTATGCAATGCTGCTATCATACAATACTTTAGGACTGAGAAATTAAATTGCATATTTTTGTTTAACTTAAATAAGTTAACTGTTTAAATGAAAAAGTTAATAACTTCATAAACAGCAATAACTTTAAGTTTTATAAGAAAAAGTTAAAATAATTTCTTACTTCATCTTCTCTTTCCAACTTTTGTGCTTAGAATCTCGAACCGACTAATTATATTAAAGTTAAAGTGGAGAGGCTCACAACGTAATGATAAAAATTTACAAAAATTATTATTTATTATATTAAAAGCACTTTACAAAATGGTTGGAGTATGTAAATAGACGCTAACTGTTTCATGCTCATGTAGTAATATCTAATTAGTTCTGAATATATCGCTTGATATTTCTTGTTTATCATGTTAATCGATATTCTCCTTTTTATACACAATCTAGATGAAACAAACTAATTTCCTGAAGGTACAGAATTTAATAAAATTTTTATAAACGTTATCAAGGGTTAATCTGGAGTCAGCTTTACTGCTTATAATATAGTAAAGTTATAGTGACAGTTGGTAAGCTAGTCAGTTTCCTCACTCGAAATCGATGTCAGTGACGGGCGAGCCCAAGATTGGATAGTTACATCTAAGAATTCCTTTTGCTAACCCCAAATCAATGTTTTGATCGTTCACCAGATGTCAGAGCGATTCCTTTGGGCATCTAAGTCATATCTTCTTCTTCTTCAGTGCACTGCCAAGTGGCAGGTTCAAGGTACATATTCATACTCAAAGTCTGCTTTCTCTCGTCATAAGAGCACTCCTTAGATCAAAAAGTTAATCCCTTCACAAAGACTGTGCCTTATCCATATCTGATGTACCCTATAGGCTATAGCTTTGGAAAAGTATGGCTTCTGAGGTGGTTTCCCGTTGCCTTCCTCAGTCATATATAATATCTAAAATATATCTAATAATAATAATTAAAATATCTAATATCCAATGTATCTAAGACCTATCGTGCATAGCTCACCAGCGTGTGTCAATGTAATGCGTTGTATCAATCAATTACGTTTATATCTATCACTTTTAATACCACATGTTTAAACCGTTAGGTAATTTAGACCATTTTCCGTACAACAAGTCCTGTGACTCTCAGATTAGCCCGGCTAGGATTCGAACCCAGGAGGGTTCAATTCACCACAGAATCTGTCATTTAAAACTTCATGACGTTACCCCTGCGCTACTGAGGCATTCTACAATAGTATTTTATTCTAGGTTGGAACCCGAAGCGCATCATCAGTCTTATTGTGGAAAGAAATGTGCGTTAAATTTATCTTTGCTTTACTTTTACTCCTTACCTAGACAACTCATTTTGTTGTCAATAGATTTCGAACGCTTAACAGTAATTAATCATCATCCAGTGTTCACTGTTAAATTGTCAGCAGTATTATTGTAGGATTGATGTCTGCTGTTGGGATAATTCTAATAATTGTTTGATATGTGTGTATGATAATTTATGTGTTCTACTTGCATGTCCTAAGTGTTGGATAGTAATATATCAAAGATAAATATTGGAAATGATTTGAAAGATAATAGATATGGTATAAATTTGTCTTCCATTGAGTAAATGCGTATAATGGAGCTTTCAATCAATTTCATTATTACAAAAATCTTTGAGATATTTATTATGTGCACCTACTTTCCATTTCAATAATTCGCTAGATGTTTTTTTTGCCTTCGTCTCTCTCAGCCTTCAATAAAAACGCTAATGTCAATACACTTTTGACTTACCGACCGATGGCAGAGTGGTGATAGATGAAACCTAATTTTTATTAAATCTAAAAGTAACCCAAATCATCATCAATTACATCTGCTCCTAATTCACTCAGTAAAATTATAATAATGCAAATAAAATACTTGTGAAATTAAATACTCAACCTGTCTGTTGATTTATTTTTATTGTTTGTGCAACATAGCTAGCAAATTACAGCGTCGCTTGAAGCCCTACAATCATATCTTAATTCGCTCTCTAGATGAAGTATTATTGATTTTTATGCTTAATAATGTTTCATATTATCATATTCTATTGCTTCTCAATTTGTTAGTATTCCATGATATGACTACTAGACTTTAAGAACTTCAGACTTTATTTCGCATTCAGTCAACTGAGTGTAAATAGGTCAGCCTGATGAAATAACTCATCGACTAACCTCAATATAGTAGTCTTATTTGGGTGGTCGTGGAATTGTATATCTCACCCTACTATTATTTACAAGTACGTTTACATCAATTTACCAAACTTGTTATCAAGAAGTAACTTAATTAATTAGTAAATTAATTATTTAATTAATTGATAGCCTGAATTGGGTAACGCTGGAAACATTCTGTAAAGCTGTATGGTTAGGTTTAACGTCTGCTTTCCAATCACAGTAGACTCTGTCAGATCTAAATGTTGAGATTCGACACTATGGCCTCATGATTGTCATCAGATAGGACATGATAATGCTAATTATTCGTAGATAGAGCAGGTGTAATATACAGAATTCTCAAAGAATAATGGCATGTCAAAAGGAATATTAGATGATTTAAAGATTCACTCGTAAGTGGACATGAAGAGGAAAACGGAAGATAGAGATGCGTGGAGGCGTTATATACCATGGACCTGCCAGTAGGCAGTGCACTAAGATAGACGAGAGTAGGTGTAAACTTTGATAAGTAATAATTCTCTTTGATGTAAAACTTAAGAGTCTTATTCTAGGCCTACATAATCCTGGCCCTGCCCAGAAATGGGCGTGGCTCTCGTTATTACTATAAGGTGTTGAACACTCTTTGATATACTTTTATACAAAATTAAAAATAATTTTTTAAACTATTTCATCGCCTACAATTATGGACAGTATTGTTTTACTGTTTGCAATCTAGATACAATGTTTATATCTACTCTTGGATATAAATGTGTAAGCCTAAATCAGGAAAAGATATGTTATTTAGGAATTATGACTACTGTAATTCAGAGCTTACAAAAATGATCTGTCATTTCATATTAAATTTTATACTGGTTAGCTATTTTAATGAATTAACCACGCAGGAATGACCTATTCCTACGCGAAACGATAAAAGAATATTTCGACTTTACTGCCAAAACGTGAAGTAGTAATGACATATTTTACTTCGAATCCAAAACCGTTGGTATTATTCATATTAAAATTGACACATGAGATAGCAGCATATCGAGTGAGGTAAAAGTTGGCAAATATCTGCAAGCCAAACTGAAACAATGGCAGCGTTCATAAAAAGTTTGCCGATCGTAATTTAGCTGAGCATTTCACAGAGTTTGATTTAATTACTAAAGCTATAATATGCCGTAGATCTATCAACCTACACATTTGTATGAAATATATTGAAGCCAAAGCCTGGAGGTTATATAGTAGACACTAGTGTTGAGGTTTATTTTTAAATTATTTGACTTTCAGAGAAACGGTATCTCTCAGGAGATCCATTCAATCAATCAATAAATGAATAAACATTGATCTGATGCTTTCTCCTTTGGTGTTATAGACAAAATAGAACAATAATATGCCATAATTTGCATATTGATTGATTATTGACCGATTGTTAATTGACCAAATTCTAGATTTGTATAATTTGCGGATGGTCCTTTATTTAGACAAACACTATCGTACATATATTTTGTTATTTATCAATTTAATTCTTCAAATATACTACTTACACAGAATTAGAAGATTTTCCATTTTTCAGCATTTATTGTCCAATCATTGCCTACTCTGAACTTCTTCCATTCATATTATCATCATCCGCATCATCATTGGCATCATCATTATCATCTTCCCTTGATTCACAGTCTATCCAGGGTCGTGATATGACTAGACCTTCTCCACTCCTCTCTGTCCGACATCATACTTCTATTATTTTAATTTTTTATTTAATCGATTTAGCACAGCATGCAGAGTAAGAATTTAGCCACAGACACAAGGTATATTATAAAATATCATGCATGTGTGAAGCGGTAATGATGGTTAAAAGGTTAGCATTTAAATATTCCGCAACTTTTAATTAATAATTTTTTAATAAATTTACCAGTAACGATAACAATAATTATCATTAAAATTTGGAACAGTATAATAAAACCTAGATTACAACGCTGACATAAAAGAAATCAGATACTCAGAATAAAAAATAGATCTATGAAGAAAAATAAAGCATAATACTCTGAGATATTTTAAACAGCACATATTGCAGATGTATAAAAATCTATATAGACTTAGACCTATCTAAAGATCAATTGATTTTAATTAAGGACTTTACTTTAACTATTTCTTTCAAAATAATTATAATTATTGTTCAAAACATCGCAAAAAAATCTTTGGATGAATTGACAAATTCTAACCTTTAATCTTTAATCTAATTAAATTTAAATTTAATCGAATAAAATTCAACTTTTAAACTTTTAATCTAATTTGAAGAATTCAATTTTTCATATAGCGGACTCCAATCAATCAATAAATCAATCAATTAATCAATCAATCAACCAGTCAATACGGCTTATCCTCCAGACTTTTCATGTAAAGATCATATCAGAAAGGTCAGATAGAATTACAGTCATTGCCCAACTAATTTTCTCTCATTTCGGACTTTCGACAAGTGATATACCAGACGAATGTTTTTCAGTTAATAACCGAGATTAGAGCAATTTTATAAAATGCTGTTTGAAGCGACATCGCACCCACTGAAGCCTTGGATATCGCATTACCTCGAGGCTGAATCAGATAGCATGACACGCCTGTTGGCTGCATAATTTACTTTTATAATCGCTGCACATACTTAAATCATTATTCAGTGATTTAGTATGCGAACAGATAGTAAGGCACGGCTAGGAAATCATATCCTATGTCCTGTCCACACCATTCTAGATGTAAGCTTGGATGCATCTGCCTTTGTCAGATTGTATTCGTAAATGCACTTGTTTGTTCTTCTTATTTCTGTCTGTGGCGTCAATCGATCGTCAAAATTTATGGGAACCAGTGGTTTGTGAGACGCAATCTAAAAACTAAGAGTACCCTAATGAAGATTTAACTTTCGATTCCTCACCAGCAGGCGATGTTGTCAGGGACGATACAATATAACTGTGTTATAGCAACCTGTTGTGTAGGTCCTTCGCAAAAAGTATCGATGGATAAGCATAATAGTTTATTAGGCGTCAACCTCTCTTCCTGTATTGCTAATCTTTAGACCGGCTTTTCGCCTACTGGAATTTTCACTCTTTATTTAATTTTTTTATTTGATTCTTATTACAGATTTTTCTCCTCGGCCTGACTTTGATTTAATGTTGCTTGATGTTGTCATGGAAGACAACATCACTCTAATTGTCATTGTTGTTGTTGTTACTCACAAGCATCAACAACATCAGTTTGTCTCTATTTAATATACCATTTAATATACCGTGTAATATACCATTTAATATACTATTTAACATACCATTTAATATACTATTTAATACACCATTTAATATACCATTTAACATACTATTTTTGATCACCGGACTGGTTTTCGTTTAGGACTTCACTTCTCAGCACATTGCTTTTGCAGATTGGTCTGGGTTAACTGATCTGTAGTGATGCGTGTTGTGGGGATGTCCCTGACATAATCCCTTGATGAGGAAACGGACGTTAAACATTTATTATTATACTTATATTTTTATACTAGTGCCAGTCTACTGCTTGTCTAGATTTCAGAGGTGGGATTTTGGAGGAGCCTGTTCCCATGACTCAATATGGACCAGTAAGGTAGTGACGTCACTGAACTTCGCTAGTATTTTAGCATCAGATCTCAAAAGTCAACGAGCTTCTGAAGTTTCATTCATATTCATTTGTTGTTTCCCCGGTTTAAATCTTTTCAAATTTCGCAATTTTAGATCTTCATCAAGGACGTAGGCGGTCATAGTTTTCCTTATATTTCTACAATGAAGTTGATCAAAATATTTTATTCACCTTTGCCTAATTGTAGGCTAATCATAAACTTAGGAAACACTTATGCTTCCCATTCTATACAGTCAGACTGAACTTTATCAAGTTCTCATCTAGATATAAATTGAGATTTTAATTGAGATTTCGCCACAGTGGATTTATCATCGACTGTGGCGGTCTAGAGTCTGCATCCAATGTAGGCTAGACTGTCGCAGATATAAAAATATATCTGCTAAGCTGAGCTGTTGATAGCTGTCCACATTCGCTCTACCATCAGTCGGTGCTCCGTGCCTTACAGTGCTCACAAATCTCTGTCTTCTCTCGCCATCTGGTAAGAACTCCAGGATTTAATGCTTTGAACTCAGGGTTGTGATATCGCTGTAGTGCGTTAGAGTTTACGTATACAGTGATTGAGTAAATTATTAATAAATGTAAGGTAATTTTAATAAATAATTAATAAGAATTTAATGCTGTTATGTCACAGGCGATGTCATAAGCGCTCGAAGAGAAATTGTTGAATCTAAGAATTCGATTATAGAAAGATTAATTTTTAGTGCATCAGTATTTTATCCCCGTTTCATCCAAGCATCGACGATAGATCGAACTGCGAATAGAAGACTCAATCTCCTGATTTACCATCAAGTTAATCTCATTACTAAGAAAGAGAGAGAGGGAGAGAGAGGGAAAGAGAGAGAGAGAGAGGCCTTCAAAGGCATTTTATTCATTGATTATTGCTTTTATAAAATTATGCCGAATCTTTCTATGATTCTAATACTACTTCTCTTGATCAGCAGCTTCTTCCCTATTTTTTGTTTTAAATTAAATTGACACACAAAGTAAGCCTAAATAATTACAATATTTAATCTCTAATCCTTATATTTATACGCAGCATTAGAACACAACATCCACGACAACATTCAGCCCCATCATGTCGTACTCTGAGATTCGTCAAACCAAGACCACGGAGGGTCCTTCATCCACTTACCGGACCACTACGTACGAGACAAAAACCAAGACATCATCTAACTACGATGTTGAGGGTCAGAGCTATAAACCTACGATCACCCCGCGCCACCTGGTGATAAATCGTACCTCCACGAGCGGGCCGCTAGGCGGCGGGCGGTCGTCGTACGCCGTAGAGCGCTCGGTACACTATGGGTCCGCCGGCGCGCCGTCCGGGGCCTACGCCGCCGTCACCGCTACCGGTGTGACCGCCGTGAAGGAGTCGAGGGACAAGGAAAAGAAGGACATGCAGGATCTGAACGGGAGATTCGCTAGCTACATAGAAAAGGTTCTTTATTTGTTTGACTTAATAATTGTTGCTATGAATTATTGTTAAACATTTTTTATTATTATTATTACTTTCTCTTCTAATCTTCAATGTATGATTTGTATTCTTGATTCTTAATAATTTTGCCATTTTTCGTGTCTCGGTTTTGCTAAGTTTATTTTAGAGACTTATTTGCATCGTTTTCTCCAGTGTACTTAGTAATATTTACAGTTTGCTTTCACTTTCATTGAAGAGCTTTCCAGCTGTTCAATATGTTTATTCGATCACAATGACCTTTAGCAAGCTTTATCGCAGTATATGTCTTGAAAATATATGGCTTTCGGAGGAGGTTTCAAAATCACTTTCTTATCTTCATTTATTTTGCAATTTCGATTTTCCTTTTAGATTCATAGTCAGATGAATTATTCGATCCGCTACAAATTTTATCTCAAGTAAAATTATTTAATTTCTATCCAAAACCACGCAATATAACGGTTATTCTATTAGAATGTAATGCTCCTTTAATCAGCTCGTTGATATCAATAATAGCTAGTGTACCTTTATATAACACATATACCATTATTCTTATAGAGAAGCAGAGAAGCAGAGGAAGACCGAGATTAGGAATAATAGACTATTTAAAGATCCACTCATATGTTGACATGAAGATGAAAACAGAAGACATAGAAGACTGGAGGCTTTAGATACTATGGACCTGCCAGTAGGATTGTACTTGGAGAGAGAGAGAGTGAGAGATAACACAAATACTAATTATAATGCACGCTGGAGCCAGTGGCGATATCGATAAGATATTCAACCGCGAATCAGTAAGTACGGGGTCAAATCCTGGGCTCGCCCGTCACTGACATCGCTTTCGAGTGAGGAAACTGACGCTAACATTACCAGCTTTTAATAAGCTTTCTCTTCGTTTCCATATAGGTTCGATTCCTGGAGGCTCAGAACAGACGTCTGGCGGATGAACTGGAAAAGCTCAAGTCTAAGTGGGGCAAGGAGACAAGTCAGATCAAGGCGATGTACCAGGCGGAGCTGGACGAGGCGAGAAGGCTGCTGGATGACGCTGAGAAAGAGAAGGCAAGACTGGAGATCAGAGTGGCTTCATTGGAGGAACAGATGGAAGAGTTGAGGCAAAAGTAAGTAATGCTTAACTAAGGTTAACGCCAGTTTCCTCGCTTGAAAGCGATGTCATTGACGGGCTAGCCCAGGATTGGAAGGCCGCACATACTAATCCGCGGTCGAGTATCTTGCCGACGTCGCCACTGGCTACAGCCAATGATCTAATAATCAAATGCATAAAGTCATGTGGATGTAATCTACTAGTGTAATTAAAATAATTGTAGTCAAGTAATGTAGAGCTTTTGAAGGAAATCGGGCTTAGTCGGTAGCACGTTGACTAGTTGTCTAAGATCCTGGTTGCAGGTGAGAAGATGTAGGGTTCGAATGCTCTCTCTAACACGTGGTGTCAATGCGGTAGATCTCATGGAAAAGTTTTACAGGCTTTGTAATGAATCGGGTTGATCTCGATCTTTAAAGGCTTCACACGTTTGTTTCTCGTATGTTTGACATAATATTATTCTCTGTCTATTTCAGTAGCCGTTTAAATTGTACGCTGTAAATTATATTACTACCGTGATATAA
This sequence comes from Enchytraeus crypticus, assembly GCA_905160935.1. Lineage (NCBI taxonomy): Eukaryota > Metazoa > Annelida > Clitellata > Enchytraeida > Enchytraeidae > Enchytraeus > Enchytraeus crypticus. The sequence continues at coordinate 2,558,130 of CAJHZI010000484.1, read as the reverse complement.
TAAATATACTTTATCTTTGTAGGTCTCTTTATCATTTTCTGTCTTAAATGCATCAAAAAACCTTGTATTCATTGTTTTAACCTGAATGATTGTATATATATATATATATATATATATATATATATATATATATATATATATATATATATATATAAGATATAGATTCTATCTTTATATACATAAATAAAGATAGAATCTGGATTAAGATTACATTTTAAATCTAACAAAAACTTTCCTCGAATTCTTACGGAAAGTACGCCAGTTGAACTAAAATGTGGCATCTATGATCTCGTTGGCTCTATTTCGGAAAGAAAATTTAGCTTGTTAGAACTTGATGAAATATTTATTACGTAAGACAACTGAAGTGTTGAGATCTATGTTCAAATCAGCTGATCTTCAAACTCAGCTCGTACAATATGATACGACATTTTATTAGTTAACTTGATAGAAAAACTGCATGTAGAGTTATTGACAAGCGCAATACATTCGAAATGTGATAACAGTTGACACGATGTGAGTCGTGTGAATAAATACAAGTTAGCACAATAACTGTTAGTGTAAATAATAATATCTCTCAATCTCTTAGTGCACTGCATACTAGCAGGTTCATTGTATATAACGCCTCCACTAATCTCTGTCTTCCTTTTTCCTCTTCAAATCCACATACGAGTGGAACTTTAGCTCATCAATTCCTTTTGATATACAATTATTATTGGGAGATTATGCTTATGACGAGGTGGGTCCCTATGCCTTCCACAGCTTCGACTAACATTTACTTGGCAGGGGCGTTATTCCCAGAGAGTACGATGTCCTGTTTACCAATTATAATAATATATGTTAATGTAAATGCAATAATGTTTAGTGAAACTAATGAAAACTGTTATTATATAAGTGCAATAACAGTTAGTGCAAATAATAGCGACTACAATTGTAATTACAATAACAGTTAGTGTAAATAATAGCGACTACAATTGTAATTACAATAACTGTTAGTGTAAATAATAATTAAAGAAATTCTTCCAAATAACCACATACATGTACATGTGCACGAATATTGTACAAATAAAATTATTCAATTTAAACCGAACTTAACGAATTCATAAGTCCAATCTGCATAACTTAAATATAGGCAGCCGAAAAACTGTATATTCCTCCGTAGATGCTACCACGTGAACTGAAGAAGGCAATGAGAAATCAATTAAAAGCGGCTTCACGATTCTGCTAGATTGGCAGAGCATTGTGTGGAGAGATATGGATTTTTTTAAATACAGACAGTTTGGTGTACAGAGTAAAATTCTCTACAACGTGACAGTGTATGAGATGACATGATATGTTGTATATGATACATTACAATAGTCACGCGTTATCATTCCTAGCCCGAGGCAAGCTCTCTATTCTAGATGCTACTTGTACATTTTATAAAATTTAATGTCTAAATTTTTCTTTGTGATGTTCTGCCAAGTGATAGGTATGCAGTACATATTTTCAAACCATAGCCTGCTCTCATGCTCCTAGTTAAAATCGTTAGATTTCAAAGGCTTGTGTTTTTTAGCAAAAACCTTAAGCAGGTTTTGGCCCTTATTCTTCCTCAGTTCTGCTGATGTTTCGTAGTCTCATTGTGACAAGCGAATTAAGCTTGCCAGATGTTTATTATTATTATTATTAATAATAATAATAATAATTATTATTATTATTATTATAATAATAAAGGTTTAACGTTCGTTTCCTCATACAAGGATGATGTCAGGGACGTATTCTGATGTTCTGAGGATATTCTGAGGTAATCCATATATAGGCCTACAGTATAATACGGGCATGCTATTTTTCGATTTGTTTCTGATATCCAAATTGTTATCGATTATTTAAAATCAAACCAATATGAAGTTAACGTCACTCGTAGCTGTAGTCCAGAAGGTGATTAAAGGCGCCATCAGTGTTTGACCGGGCCGAAGATAAAAACAAACATCGTATCCCATGATCACGATAAATCTCACTGATCGTTGGAGAATAGTTACTTGTTTCAGGTGTCTGGGAGCCAAAATCATTTTTAGAGTTTTGACATTATCCAGACTCGAATTTTTGATATTTTTAAATTAAGTCGTGCGAGAGAATTCAATTCTTCGAGTGTTGAAATACCAGTGAGATATATATCGTGTAACTGAACTGACTGACCGGTAAACAATATACTTATCAAAACTTCAACGATTCAATCGCTTTATTTCATTTTTCTAAAATTGAAATGTTTAATTTTAAATGGTCTGTTTTCAACCTGCTTGCTCTCTCGATAGCATTGCTTTGTTCCATTTCTTATTAAAGATATGAATCTCGAATTACTTTTAAATTAATGGTGATTACGATCTTCATTATCGAATGTCTTAATAGCGTAGTAGTAACGTTATGAAGTTTTAAGTGACAGATCCTGAGGTGAATTGAATCCTCGTTGTTTCGAATCCCAGCCGCGCTGATTTGAAAGTAAAATCTCGGACATTCACTGACTGGATATATAGAAAATGGTCTAAATTGCCTAACGGTTTAAACATGTGGTATTAAAAGTGATATATATTGACATTGTTGATCATTTCACTATAATGCGTGTTACATTTTTAAACAACAACTAGAAACTAACAACTAAAAGGCATTAGTACTGCAGTGATACATAGTACATCACTGCTCATAACGGTTTAAAAATGCGGTACTAAAAGTAACAGATATCATCATACTTGATCATTTACTATAATGCGTGTTTACTTTTATGATTCTAGTATAAAATAACACTTGTAAAATAATGCTTGTAAGATGTTTATGCAAAACGTCTTAAGCAAGAGAACAACTAAATATTTTAATATTAAAATATTATTTTAAATGTACGCGGTATACTTTAAATTTCTCTGACAATCATGCATTGTTGTATTCACATTTTCCTTATAAATTTCATGCTATGCTTTACCCTGACAACAGTTAAGCAGCAGTTATTTCTTAATGGACATGTATATGTGCATTGAAAGAACTAGCACCAGGATTATTGAAGTAACTGCTGCTAAAATTAAAATAAAAATTTAAAAATTAAAATTTAGAATGTCTAAATAGCGTAGGGGTAACGTCATGAAGTTTTAAATGACAAATCCTGGGGTGAATTGAACCCTCGTGGGTTCGAATCCCGGCCGCGTTGATCTGAGAGTAAAATCTAGGACATTCACTGGACTGGTTATACGGAAAATGGTCTAAATTGCCTAACGGATTAAACATGTGGTTTTAAAAGTGATAGATATTAACACAGTTGATTATTCACTATAATGCGTGTTACTTTAAAACTGAGTCTAGTTTAATTCCAAGTGTTTACATTAACTGATTTGTAAGTTTATGCTGTTATGTCGTCACTTCGATACTGCTAACGTTGCCCATACTGGACCGTAATAAAGCAACAACTCGGAAATCAGAATCCGCGGAGTAATTTCTCTAACAATGTGGGAATATACATGTACAGTGCTTATAAATGTGTTAGTCGATCAAGGGACTGATTCACATTAAATGCATGTAGATATTTACTTCTTGAAGGTGATTTGCAAAGTAGACACTAAGATCATAAGATGATTGTCTTTTGCAGTGAAATAAAGAAATTTTTATTGCGAGCTAAGTTCTACCATCAGAAGTCGACTTACGTTTTGTTGTACGTTAATTGTACGTATTCATATAACTCTCCGAAAATATACAGTATGCGTCATCATCCAGTCTTCATGTAATTCAGCATAACAATATTATATTTAATAAGAACTATTAAATAGCACTGCCTAATAGTTACACCTGTATATTTACCAGGTATATAACAGCAGTGGTTATGCTAATTTGATTAGCCGCTTCATAGATAATATCTGGTCTGCTTTACTGGGTCTAAATCATTAAATCAGTGCATATTAATTAATACCACGATGCCCAGATCGGTGCACCTGTAAATAGGCCTACATATACACAATGTCAAGCCTACACCGTACAGTAGTGCTAATTAAAATAGCCGCTACATAGCATATGATAGCAACTCCACCCGTGGGTGGAGTAGCTATGCTATAGCATGTATATAACATAAGAACGATTGCTAATTTGAATGAGAGAAGGGAAGAAGCAGCTGTGGTGATTGTAGATCTATCATGCTAATGATTCAGTACCAGCCTACCATGTAAATGTCAACCAGAACTTTTAATGCTAATGAAGAGAATGAAAACTTTGCTCAACTGTGCACTCATGCCGCAAATTCATTCACAGCCGGGGCTTTGATCTGCATAGTAAACAATCCTCGTATATAGTAAAGTTTCATGTTGTCAGATGTAAAAGCTAATGTTAACGTCAGTTTCCTCGCTCGAAAGCGATGTCAGTGGCGGGCGAGCCCAGGATTTGAACCCCGCACATACTGATCCGCGGTCAAGTATCTTACGGATACAGCTACTGACTCCAGCCAGTGTCTATGTGCATATCACAGTGTCATATTGTCAGATATGACGTCAGTGTTGTGGGTGAGAGGAACGACTAATCCCTTCCCTACCTAATCTAACGTTTGATGGAGTTTTAAAATAAATCTTATCTGAATTTCACATGATTGCGACAGTCATAATTAGAGATTATGGGTACAGAGAGGCTGAGTGAATGCTCCAGTTTATCGCTAATGTTATTTATATTATTTATTAATACTTTATATTATTTATATTAGTTTTTATTAGATGATATGATGGACTATGTGTGAGTTTGAAAGTACATCCTGTCTCTCTCTTTGTCCACTGTCTACTGGCAGGTCCACGGCATATAACCTGCCAGTAGACAGTGCACTAAGAGAGAGATTGGGTGTACTTTTAAACTCGCACGTTTTGATTATAGTTCAATTAGTAAGACTGAGATAAGAAGATTTTTAAAGCTGAGTAGACTACTGACATACTGCATACCTAACAAACCATCTCACATTTATGATTAAAGCAGTGCAGATTACTATTATTCCAAGTTATTCTTCGAACATCCGACTTTTGCATGAGATCCGTAATTGCAAATCGAAAGTCAATTAAAGCCATTATAATATACATGTATATGTGAATAGATGTTTGCTTTCATCTAAAGCTATAAAATCTCTGGCGTTAATTTGGATATCAGTGGATTGATGATGGTTTTATTTTAGAATGATAAATAATTGGGTGAATTACTATCAAACGGTTAACCTCATTACTTGTGGGAATCAGCAGACAGTGTCCATGAAAATAGTGAAGTAATGTAAAAGACTTGAGTATTATGAGCCCCCAACTTTGATATGTTCTATATTATGGAACATATCATAGAATATACATAGAGTATTTCATATTAAAGAACATAACTTGGCTGGAGCCAATGGCGATGTCAGACATTCAACATGGGCTCAAACCTGTGTCTTATCGACAGACACACGTTTGAGCCCATATAATGCATTATGGTAGGTAGCATCTCAATTTAGATTCGAATGTCTCTCTCTCTCTCTTTCTCTCTTTCCCTCTCTCTCTTTCTCTCTCTCTCTCTCTCTCTCTTTCTCTCATTATGAATCAGCAGTTAATTGAGCGCACTTTAACTTAAGGAGAGAAACTGTATATATATATTTCTCTCATATATATATAGAAACATATATATTTCTCTCTCGCTCTCTCTCTCTCTCTCTCTCTCTCTCTCTCTTTCTAGCATTATGAATCAGCAGTTAATTGAGCGAACTTTTACTTAAGGAGAGAAACTGTTACTGTTTAATGATATTAATGACGAATTTAGAAAAGCGGAAAACAGTAAAAACTACTGACATATTAGAATATAGTGAAAAGTATCTTTACAGAGTCAAATGACACGTTGACATAGAGGGTAACACTGAAAAGAATTGACAGATTTGAAAATAGTAGAAACAACGGACAGAGTGGGAAAAAGTGGAAAATATTTAGAGTGGAAAATAGAGGAAGAGATTGACAGAGCGGAAAATAGTGGAAAAGATTGACATAGTACAAAATAGAGGAAGAGATTGACAGAGTGGGAAATAGTGGAATGCATTGACTGATTGGAAGAACAGCCGGTCCTAGACCGGAAACAGCTGATTGTGTTATCGGATCCGCACGAATTGAAAATAAATTACATTCTGTCTGCACTCATTCCGCGACACCATGCAGTTGATACGTGCTGCTGTATATGACATACGTCTACTGCAGACAGTGGCTATGTGCTAAATGTCGATTGATGTAGTCATTTAACGGTTAGATCGATCGCTTGAATGATTGACTGATTGGACGATCGATCGATTGACAGATTGATTGATTGGTTGATTGATTGATTTATTTAACGATTGATTAATTTCTTGAACGATTGATAGATTGCTTGATCGATTGATCGATCGATTGATTGATTGAATGATCAGACTGAACGACGCTAACAGAGCAGTGGTGGACGGCAGAGAGAAGATAGAGAAACAGAATCAGCAGTTGTCTGACTACGAGGCAGAGATAAACCTACTGAGACGAAGACTCGAGAGTCTCGAGGCAGACAAAGAGAAGGACAAGAAGACCATTGCTACTCTACAGGACGCTCTCAACAGAGCCCGCATCGTATGTCTCTCTCTCTCTCTCTCTCTTAGTGCACTGCCTACTGGCAGGTCCATGATATATAACGCCTCCACTCTTCTTATGTCTATATCATCCCTTAATCTGTAGGTTGCACTTCGCATTCACACAGGGAATTGAGCACAAAAAGCTAATGTTAACGTCAGTTTCCTCACTCGAAAGCGATGTCAGTGACGGGGAGCCCAGGATTTGAACCCCGTACACACTGATCCGCGGTCGAATAACTTACCGATATCGTCACTGGCTCCAGCAAATAATTTGCGTTTTGAAGCTATAATTTGTGTGCTGGCTGATGATATAAGATAGTGTGCTTGCTATCTTCAACTGATACGACATTTTCATGCAATTAGATTATAAGGCTTAATTTTTTAATTGAAATCAGAAATGCTGGTACATGTAGTTAAAGTAAGTCCTATTGGATGGCCGAATGGATAGCAAGCATGCCTGAGAAGCAGAAGGCCATTGGTTCGAATCCCAGCCGGACCGTCACTGACAGTATCCGTTGTTACATGGAAAGAGACGTTAAACTCATCTTTATAATAGATTTATAGGGTTTTCTTCTGTGCTTACATTTATATCTGATGTAACTCCCCTCTCGTAAATATACTGTTCCTTCGGCTCTATTTTAGAGCTAGAGACGTAAACAGTTTGCTCAAACATTCTCAGGCGTTATTTAATCAAAGCTCATATCAATCGCCTCAGACATTAATATAATAGCACTCTCACGTAGAGGTTACTGGAATCAAATGCATTGAAGCTCAAAGAATCTGCGCAATCCCACAATTGATTTGTATAATTGTGAACATGTACATATGACGGTAGCCTGATAGTGAGCCACCACACCCTTTTGGCATGAGACTGTGCTGTGACGTGTAGTGCATCGGGTGGTGTAATGCGATACTGCGCCAGTGGGTGCTTTAGCAAATAAATATCCGAATTTAGAAGTTATCTGTAGACCTGTACTCTCACATTCCAATATCATCCCGATATTGTTTTAATTATGAGAAGGTTTAATTAAGATTATACTGGCCGTCAGATTCAAGCACGTACAGATCCTTGAGGTTATCTTTCGGCCTGAGATCATCAAGTGTACACCACGGGAGAAAATCTCATATCGCAAATCAGTCTTGAACTTTTGACCAATTGTTCGAGAAACGAACGTTCTACCACTACGCCACAGTAAATAAACAAAATAAACGAAAGAAATCACAATAGACAGACACGACATGCTAACATCATATCAATGAACCACTAAATCAAAACACATTAAATCAAAATAGCAAAAACACATAATACATTAAAACAATTCACACAATTTCAAAAAATACAATATAAAGCTAAAATGCTAACGCTAACATCAGTTTCCTCACTCGAAAGCGATGTCAATGACCGGCGAACCCAGGATTTGAACCCCTTACATACTGATCCGCGGTCGAATATCTTACCAACATCGCCACTAGCTCCAGTCAGTGGCGATGTCGTATAGTATAAAGATAAAGTATGACATATAGTTATACGGAGAGAATAAAGATAAATTACATATTGTAAATACTGTATATTTATTAAATGATGTAATGTTTGCAGGACTTGGATAATGAGACGCTGCTGCACATTGACGCTGAGAACAGAAGACAGACTCTTGAGGAAGAGCTCGAGTTCTTGAAGTCCGTGCACGAGCAGGTACCTGTATGCGTGAGAGATGAAATATAATCTCATATTAACAGATTTTCAGTCAATAAATCAATCAACAAAACCAAATCTAACAAAAAGCTAACACTAAATCTCATAGGGTGATTGATATGTGGAAATCTTTGAGTGAGGAGGTGCGGTGTAGGTGAATAGTTTTAAATCAATATAATAATATATCAATTACTAAATAAATCAATTAAAAAAATTTAAACATTATTCTCTTCTAAAAAAAACTATTAAAATATTATGTATACATGTATAGAAATCAGAAGAACTTAATAAATATCTCTAGTAATGATAATAGTATATAGCAGTTCTAGTTATTGCATGGTTAGTTGCATAATAGTGACTTACCTGTAAATTACTGTTACCTTAATCCTTGTGACGGTAGCTCGAGTGTGTTGTGTCGTCTTGAATAGACGCCTTGTGCTTCTGAACCTTTACGTTAAACACACTAAAGCTAAATACCTCTAGTACAATTTCATCAAATAATTTAGTACTTAAAGTAATAAAAAAATATAAACTACATTTATTTATTAAAGGAGCTGAAGGAATTGGCAGCACTGGCTTACAGAGATACCACTTCTGAGAACAGAGAATTCTGGAAGAACGAGATGGGTAACGCTCTGAGAGAGATTCAACAAGTCTATGATGAGAAACTAGAGATCATGAGAGGAGAGCTGGATACATTCTACAACCTCAAGGTTAAATAAAGCTAAACAAAGCTATAAAAACTAAGGTTAACGTCAGTTTCCTCACTCGAAAGCGATGTCAGTGACGGGTGAGCCCAGGATTTGAACCTCTCAAATACTGATCCGCGGTCGAATATCTTACCGACTTCGCTAGTGGCTCCAGCCAAATAGCTACAGTTCTTTTACTAATTACAACTGTTTTAATAATTATATTTTTGTTTAGTTTTAGTTCTAGTTCTAGTTAGTTCTAAATCTTCTATAACCTTGAGATTATATAGTTACAACTATTTGAGTATTTGTATTTATATTTGGTTCTAATCTATTTCGTTATAAATCTTCTATAACCACGAGATTAAATAGTTAAAGTTGTTTGAATATTAACCTTTCAATTTGATTCCAATTATATTCATAGCATATACATGTAGTTCTGCAATAGAAACTGATTATTGTGCTTTAAAATTATTTGGACTTTAATAAAGTTAAGCTTAGTATAAATAATCGTACACTTCATCAATCATGCTCAGTTAAAAAATTTTATTGTTGTCTTTAAATACACATGTATAACAAAAATGTATTTCATTTGTTGGGCCTTTTGTTGTTGTTGCTGTTTATTAGATTTATAGATTAATTGACTGACTGTCTAACAGGCTGGCTGATGGAATGACTGATTGTTTGACTACTAATTGATTGATTAACTGATAAATTAATTAACTGAATGTTTAACAGGTTGGCTGATCGATTGATTATTTGATTAGTTGATTGGCTGCCTGATTGTTAACTACTAGTTGATTAATTAACTGATTGCTTTATTTGCTGATTTCTGGAACAGATTCAGGAGTTCCGCACTGGAGCCACCAAGCAGAACATGGAAACAGTCCACGCTAAGGAAGAGTCCAAGCGTCTGAGGACTCAGATCACTGACCTTCGTGATAAACTAAATGACCTTGAGGCTAGAGTAAGTAAACTTGGTACTTGGTGATTTATTGATATTTAGTAAAAATGAGATATATCGATTAAATGTTTAAATTACGTCTTTCGGCGTAATTTCCGATAAAGGATCTTCCAAATTTGAATTATTTTAATAAACAGAATCTTCTCCGGACCAATTCAAGTTAGGAAACGTAATTCGGAACTCTTCAGTTTGGAGGACATAAAACACCAGCAGACCTGAGCTAATCTAAAGGTATAGAAAAGATGCTTAAAGTCACGGCAATCAATCAGTCAATAAATTAGTAAATCATACCATATAGCAATCAAGTAGTCTGCTATAAATCATTTTCTGCTTGATATGTTTATGACAGAGCAGAAAAGAAAAGGACGTGGAAACTTTTAGGTTTATACTGCATGAAATAAATAATAATAATAATAATAATAATAATAATATAAATAATAATAATAATAATAATAAATAAATAATAATAATAATAATAATAATAATAACTATCTTCATTAATTTGCTATATCAATTCGGCAATATGAATATATTTTCCTGTATTTTAAACTACATACGACGCATACGCACAACATCTCCCTCACAATTAATGCAGTTAATTAATTAGTTGATTAATTAATTAATTAGTTAAGTTAAATCTCTTTCTCTTATTAACACTACTCTATTTACTTATTGTTTACATATTGGTGGACATATTATTCGGAAGTATTAGGGAGAGGGAGAACGATCATAAAATATTTATTGAAGGAACAATGCAATAGAAAGAGTTTGAGCTTGGCCTTGGAAAAGAATGTCATACACATTTCAAGTAATTATAATATAGAAATGAAAACAAAAGCTAATGAAAGAATTGCTTGGATAGATTAATATGCCATGGACCTGCCATTAAAAAAGTAAAATAAAGTAACTACACATTATAGTGAAATGATCAACCATGTTGATATCTATCACTTTTAAGACCACATGTTTAAACGCAGGGCAATTTAGACCATTTTCCGTGTATCCAGTCCAGTGAATGTCCGAGATTTTACTCTCAGATCATCGCGGCTGGGATTCAAACCCACGAGGGTTCAATTCACCTTAGGATCTGTCATTTAAAACTTCATGACGTTACCACTACGCTATTAAGACATTCTAACCAGTGAATTAACAGTGCGGGAGTTAGATTTATTTGTATTTTTTCTTTCATTTTCTCTGTAGAACTCTCAGCTGCAGAGAGAGTTGGACAACCTGAGGAGAGATAAGGAGGAGAGAGAGAGAGAACTAGAGGAGGAGAATAGAGAGCTAAAGACAGAGGTCGCCAAGTTGAGAGCTGAAATGGAGGCAATCCTCAAAGAGCTCCAGGACATCATGGACACTAAGCTGGGACTGGAGCTTGAGATAGCCGCCTACAGGAAGCTACTGGAGGGCGAAGAAAACAGGTTAAAACTAGTTAGAACTAGTTAAAACCAATTAGAACTAGTTAAAACTAGTTAGAACTAGTTAGAACAGGCTAGTCGTATAGATAATTAAGTGGTTAATATCAATTTTATTGATTATATTGTAATTTATTTAGTCATTTCAGTTAATTCATCCATTTCTAATTATTATTTGTTACATGTATTTTCATAAGTGTTCTATGAATGTTTCTATTTTATATTTATATTATTTATTGTTTATTAAATCTATTCATTTATGTTACATTTAAAACCACAACATCTATGCACAACAATCGTGTTCATAGGAAAAATTAATATAATAACAAAAAGAGAGAGAGAGAGAGAGAGAGACTGAGATGAATTACGTTATTTTTTACACATCATACTTCGATCACCGGACCGGCACCATTTAGGATCTTTTTCTTTCTCTTCAGCACATGTTTTTCAGATCGCTTTGGTTGAATCGATTTGTAGTGACATGTAATGGGGGACGTCCCTGACATCATCCTTTGTATGAGGAAACGGACGTTAAACCTTTATTATTATTATTATTATTATTATTATTATTATTATTATTATTATACTGTGTTAACAGGATTGATTGGATAACGATGATGAATATCTTAAAAAGAATAGGAATTGACTGGAGAGATAGAAGACTAATTTTAAACTTGTACATGAATCAAAGAGCAGTAATCAAAATCCAGCAAGAACACTCAGATGAAGGTGAAATAGGACGTGGAGTAAGACAGGGTTGTAGCATTTCGCCGCTGCTGTTTAACATTTACGCTGAGGCAATGATGCAGGAAGCCATGGAAGACTTGGAGGAAGGAATAAAAGTAGGAGGGAATTTGTTACAAGATGTACGATTTGCCGATGACCAAGGAATGGTAGCAGGCAGCGAGATTGGATTGCAGAGATAATGGATAGGCTGAATGAAACGGATTTGAGATACGGAAAGAAGATTAATATAAAAAAGACCAAGGTTATGAGAGTGTCCAATAATAAAGGTGAAGTTAATATCACAATAAATGGTACGAAATTTGAACAGGTAAGGAGTTTCAAATATTTGGGTCATACTATAACCGATTGTGGGAAATGTGAGACGGAAAAATGCAGTAGGATTGCACAAGCAAAAGCGGCCTTTGGCAGTAGAAAAGAACTATTAACAAAAAGTCTAAAGAAAGACACAAGGATAAAGATAGTGAAAACTTTGATTTGGACCACGCCATTATAAGGATGTGAAACATGGACCTTAAGGAAGGAAGATATTAGGAAACTGGAGGCATTGGAAATGTGGATTTGGAGAAGAATGGAGAGGATTAGCTGGACTCAAAAGGTACAAATAACAAATGAGGAAGTCCTGGAGAGAGTTGGCACAGATAGACAGTTGATAAATGTATTAAGAAATAGGAAGAAGAGATGGATAGGACACATTCTGAGGGGGAAAGGTCTATTAAAAGAGGTCATAGAAGGTAGAATGGAAGGAAAAAGATGCAGGGGCAGGCCGAGATTAGGTATGTTAGATGATTTAAAGTCCCACTCATATGTGAAAATGAAGAGGAAGGCGGAAGACAGAGAAGAGTGAAGGCGTTATGTACCATGGACCTATCAGTAGGCAATGCACTAAGAGAGAGAGAGACTGTGTTAACTTACATGAGGTATGCTAGTGGTTAACGATCAAACCGTGTTACTATTCATTACTTCTATTCTATTCTCTCTTAGAGTTGGACTTAAGCAGATTGTGGATACATGGGTATCCCACGGGGCGGTTGAGACTGAAGGTAGGCTGTCTTAGAGTTCAGTGAGTCAGTGGGTGATGGCATGAATAACTTCATTTCACGCTTTTTCGAAGCTTTTGCGTTAATTGTTTCTAAGATTTGTTTGCTTGGATTAATTCGTATTTTCGGTATTATAGTCTAAGGTTATATAATGTATAAGAAAAAGAAAAAATATTAAAAATCAATAAGTAATGCAAAAAATAACAATTTGCAATGCAAAAGAAAAAGAAAAAATATTAAAAATCAATAAGTATAGTATAGTAGGTAGATGAATAAATTAATGATAATAAACAAATCCATAGAAATAAATCGATTTCTTTATAATTCGAAAGGTGATTTGCAAAAGTAATCATCCTGATGGATTAAAATTTATTGAATTTTAATTAATTTAAATTAAATGATCAAATTAAGTAAGTAGATGACGGACCTAGGCCTATATATTAACTTTGAAGTTTTGTAAACTCAGAACTTGAGCAGATACAAATTCAATAAATACAATGCAATATGTTCATTCCTATGTCGGCTATCATCACATAAAACAACAAATCTTTTTAGCTCATAGATTTGTGATGATCTATATCGCAGAACATCCCTGAGATCAGTCAGTATTTAGAAAACTAACTTACAAACTATACTTAATATTTATACTGACATTTATTTCAGTGCGTCTCTAGTCCATTTAAAATAAAGATTTGGTTTCAATTTTTTTTACTAAACTTAGCTAAATCTATCCTGGTTGAAGGGTAGGATTATTTTATAGCTGCCTAGTGTAAGCCGCTTTTTTGGTTATTTAAACATTGTTAAAATGTAATCAGTTTAGAATACCAAGGCAATAATGCAAAATATTGCAATATTCGATCAGACAATGTTCAAAGACATCGGAAAGACGCATTTATTTAAATCTCTCAGATTAGTTCTCTTTAATTTATGTGCTAGTACAGATTTATTAATGATTTATTTATACTTTACTTTCTGCATGATATTCTATGTTGATAGTCGCTGTGGTTTTGTATTAAGCAATAGGGACAGTGCGTGTCTTGTGTATAAGAATATTAGAATATGAATATGGAATGGCGTTTCTGTGTGTTTTGTTGACTTTAACAAGTCTTTTGACAGTATTGATTGGATAACGATGCTGAAGATAGTGAAAAGAATAGGAATTGACTTGAGAGATAGAAAATAAATTTTAAACTTGTACATTAGATAGAGAATGGTTGTTTTATTTGTTTTTTTCTAGTTCTTGTATGGTAGTTTGTGCTAAGTATGCTTTCTAATTACATATACTGCACAATGAAGTTTCCGTATGCAGTATATGCAAAATGTCATTCTTCATATTTCATTGCATGTGCTAAATTCTTTCTTAGTGCTATACATTTCTATAAGCTATGCTATTCAATGTGCTATGCTATTCAATGTGCTTTGCTATTTTATCTATGTGTCACTGTATTGTGTGTGCTTTGCTCTTTCTATAATCTATTTTACCGTATATCTAGTAATGCCTTGCTCTATGTATAGGCTTGGCTTAAGGCAGATTGTAGATCAGTTTGTTCTCACACAAGAGCACCGATCCCATCAAAGTCAATATGAGTATTCATCCGGTTCGTAATCAATCAGCCAGTCAATTAATTAATAAATCAATCAATCATTTTTATTTCAATATATTGCCGAAATCTAAGAAGTTTATTAATACTCTGATGCAGTTGTAATGTTTTGACATGAAGAGGAAAGGAGAGGACAGAGAACATGGACCTGCCAGTAGGCTGTACACTAAGAGAAAGAGAGAGAGATCCTGTTACCACTTATGTGGAATTCATCCAAAGAGACATTCGTCCATATGTCTTTGTTTTTCGTACGCAGTCTTTGACTTAAATGGGTAAGAGCGAAGGACTTAGGACGTAACGGGTCATTTCACAGCAAATATTATAGTGCATGAATTATCTTTAGAAATCATTTATGCGACTAACGATGTATCTTAGCTTAACGGTTAACGGTACGTTGAGTTTAACTGTGTAACTGTGGAAAATTGTTGTTAAAATTAATTCTCTAAATTGACAGCAAAATGTATAATGTCATAATCGGAAGCAGAAACCTGCTGTTTGAGACAAATTAAACACACGAGCTACCATCTCAAAGTTAAATTGAATTTTATTTTCTTTCATTTATTTTCTTTCCAATTTAGCTTTCACTGCATAATGTTCAACATTTCGATTTTTATAGTACTTGTATGTATCTATTGAGCAGAATCTAAATATATTTAAATATTTCAATGATTTATATTCAAACATTCACAATAAGATTATGCAGAATTCGATGTTTATTAACAAGGTTGACTACAACGATAGATTTGCCGCAAGAAGGTAACGACAAAACCTTCTTAAAATTTGCGTGAAAAAAGGTCAAACATCGCATTAAGTCCGTGTACGTATTAAAATAGGCAACATCTATATCGAAACGATTTTTATCAAAATATGTAAAAACTACTATTTAAATAAAAAAGAACAATCTAACATAGTATACAAACACTACTATAACATTAATTACATTTGGATTATTAATCACGTAGTAAAATTATTTAAGTTAACCGGTATGTCATTCGCGTAAAGTTAAATATAGCTTTATTGTTTATAAGGATTAGAAAATCTAAATGATCAACATCATCATCATCATTGTCGTCATCGTCATCATCATTTTCCATTGAATCCCAGGTTAACTGGGGTAGGGAAAATCTAATTAAATAATTAATAAAAAATTAGGAAATCTAGCTGAACAACTATAATCACATGCTGAGTGTTAACGCAATGGTTTCGGTGATTTTTCAGATTCAGCTCTTCGGGTAAGCCAGGTGGTTAAGGGTGAAATGTCGGCTAAGACGACCTACCAGAGGAGCGCCAAGGGTCCAGTGTCCATCGCCGAGTGCTCGGCTGACGGCAAGTTCATTATCATCGAAAACACCGGCAGAAAGGTTGGTCACTCTGAAATATCACTTCTTTATTTATTATAAGCAAATTCACTGCCATTGAAAACCAGGCAGAAAGGTTGGTCACTCTGAAAAATCAATTTTTATTTATTACTAGAAAATGCATTTTCATTGAAAACACCAGCAGAAAGATTTGCAGACCTTTAAAAATTATTTATTTTTAGAAAATTCGTTATCATATTAACACCGGCAGGAAGGTTGGACACTTTGAAAAATATTTCTTTAAGAAAATTCGTTGGCAAAAAAAGCACCGGCATGCAGGAAGTTTGAGCATTTTGAAATATAATTTATTCATTTTAAAATTCACTGTACGTTATAGAAATGGCATAAGGAAACGACTATTGCTTGTGGTCGTCGAACGGTCAAGCGTGGTAGTCAAGAACAATTGATGTTTCAGCTCTACATGTCGGCTCTAGTATTTTGATAATCTATTATGTTAATATTATAACCGCTACCGTCAGAGGCTTTATTCTTTAAGATAAAGTACTGTAGAGGAGTTATAAGACTGATTTCTATTGGAACAATTTTTAAAAATTATTCCAGCTCTCTCTCTCTCTCTCTCGCTTCTCTTCTCTCTCTCTTTATCTCTTAGTGCACTGCCTGCTGGCAGATCCATCTTATATAACGCATCCACTCTTTTCTGTCTTCCGCCTTCCTCTTCATTTCCACATATGAGTGGGTCTTTAAATCATCTAACATACCAAATGTCTGTCAGTCTCATCCTCTATATCCTTCCGTTCTGCCTTCTATGACCTCTTTTAATAGTAATTAATTATTAATTTAATTAATTACGGATTAATTTAATTGTATTGATCAGGACGAACCAGTGGGCGGATGGAAGGTGAAGAGGAACATTGAAGGTCTGGACAGAGCGGAGTATACACTAACCGAGGATGTTGTCATCAGACCTGGTGGCAAGATAAAGGTTCCAGCAATCAATCAATCAATCATTCAATCAATCACACAATCATTCATTCACGCAATCAATCGATTAATCAATCAAGCAATAAAGCAATCAGTCAACTAATGAATCAATAAATCAATAAAGAAATAAATCAACTAATTAATCAATCAATCAATCGATAAATCAATCACTCAATAAATCAATTAATTAATCAATCAAACAATGAATCAATCAATCAGTCAGTAAATCAGTCAATAAAGCAATCAATCGATAAAGAAATAAATCAACTAATCAATCAATCGATAAATCAATATGATCTCTATAAATATTTTATAAATTTTTATCGCACAGATCTGGAGCCAGGGGGCCAAGCCCGCGAGCGCCCCTGCCTCTGACCTAGAGTCCGACCAGCAGACTTGGGGAGTTGGCGCCAACATAAAGACCACCCTACTGAACCAAAGTGGCGAGGGTTGAGAACTAGACTTTAAGACTCACAAAAAAGCTAAGGTTAACGTCAGTAGCTATCATCAGCAGCTAACATTAGCAGCTAGCATAAGCAGCTAACATTAGCAGCTAACATCAGCAGGTAGCATAAGCATTGTTAGTAGTAGCTAATGTTAGTTTCCTTACTCGAAGGCGATGTCAGTGACGGGAGAGCCCAGGATGTGTACCTCGCGCATACTGATCCGCGGTAGAGTAACTTACCGATATCGCCGCTGGATTCAGTCGTGTACAAATGCTACAAATTATTGAGTCTTCACTAATAATGTTAAACCGGGATGACTGGAGCAGGGTTTAGAGCAATTGATAAAGCGTGAGCATCAACGAAAGTAGTTTACAAATGTTGTGATCGGTTAGTAAATTGACTAGCGACCAACTTGAAAGAATAAGTGATGGTAGTTTTAAATAAATAAAACGCACGGGTGATGGAAGGTTATTCATAAATATACGCGGGCTGCAATCGATGCTCTATCAAGATGCAACAATAAATCAATTACTAATAACCATGAAGGAGAAAATAATGATATCTGCAAGAACGCAAATAAGTAAGTGCACTCAGTAAATACATGCGGTGTGTCATGTGCTTAACCAAGAGTACAAAAAGTAACGGTAGGTTCCTCTCTAGAAAGTTTATCGATGACGGGTGAGAAGTGGATTTGAAACCTACAGAACCTCTGAACCGAAGACAAACAACAAAACGATTATGGTTCTCGCTTAACAAAATCAATCTTGTGAATATATTAAGTTCTTCTTCAATACCTTAACTAAAATACTTATTAGTATATTTATTTCGATTATATATTGTAATTATATATTAAATTAAGTAGACTCGATTTTCATGTTAAAAATTAAGAATCCTTCCCGCTCAAAGTTGTATTGTCTAGTTTGTTTAAAATTATTAAATACGTGACTCACGGCAAATGATTTTATGATTTGCCTCAAGCGTCAACTTTACAATATATTAATGATTGCCATTAAATTCCATCGGATATTAAATTTTATATACGCATAATTATGTATACTTTTAATAAATACATATACATGTATATATATATATACTGTATATATATATATCCGTATTCATGTGTGTATGTATATACAATACATGTATATACGTATACACATGTATGTATAAATAAATATACATATATATATATATATATATATATATATATATATATATATATATATGTATGTATATATATACAGTATATATATATATATATACAGTATATATATATATACGTGAATATATAGGCTATGATTTTTTTAATATTTAAATACATGTAATAAGCTGTTTCACTGGTTGATTAATTAATTGATTGATTGATTTGAACAGGATCGCGCTACCCATATTCAGAAGACGATATACACATCGTAAAGCATCTATCCAACAACTTAGCTTCTATCCCTAAAAAGCCCACTATCAATCTAGTGGTCCTCAGATGGTGGATTCTAGGCACAAATTTAAACCATCAGCTTCAAATCAGACTCATTGCCTGTCTCATAGGGAACTGCCGCAGTGGCAATAAGCTTGTCCTATAGAAATTGTATATGTTGTTAGAAAACCCCAAATTATGCTTTATTTCATGGAAAAAAGGCCTACTAGTTTCTATTGAGAAATATCATCGTCCTCACAGTTAATGAGTGGTCAACTTCTTCGATAGTCATATGGCTTTCGACTGGTATGATTTTATTTTATCCTTACTAAAGGTAAGGACAAACTATAACATGGCAGTAATAACACTTATTTGTGTGCATCAATATACAGAATGAACATTATCTGGACTCTACTGAAGTTAAGGTTATGTAGCAATTTATAAATTTGTTATAAATATTGACGATATTTTCAATATTCTATACATAATAATATTGCGATTCGTTGGAAAGAATTCATTAACAACTTTATTTGATATAATTTTAAATATCTGAAAGTAATTATTATTAATATTTGGAACAATTAGATTGTAGAATATATTTTAGGATTTATTTTGTTACAGTTAGATTTTTTGCTTGCTTTTAATAAAAGTCAATTTAAAAACCGAGAATTCACTTTTTATAGTGCATAGATTTACGTACTCTCAATTTAATTTTCTACCTATCTTCCTATCTATTTCTCTCTTTCTATTTCTTCCTATCTAACTCTCTGTCTAAACGTTTCTCTTACTAAACAGCATTTAGAGATATCTCGAAGTGACTTATACATAAACAGGAGGTATTGCAATTGGTGCCCAGTTACGTGACGATCTATAATCAATCCAAAATACGAACTTTTTTTCCTCCATTGCATTCGTTATGTATTTGAACTTTCGTCGTTGAACCTATAAGACCTTTGTCTACTGTATCGCCAAGTTCTATGCTCATTAGACCGCTGTGTTCTGCGTGTAATGGACCACTGCGTTCTGCGTGCAATAGACCGCTGCGTTCCCTTTGGAATGGACCGTTACGACCGCGATACTGATTTTCATCTAATAACGCAACACTAGATGTATCACTGTCGTAGTCGTCTATTCCGTTGATCGACTGAACCGGGACTTGAACCTCAGCCTGCTCACAGTTTGGCGGAGTGTCTTCTCCAACCAGCCACCAGGTCTCAATTGTTCCCTTACCCTGCGATAGAATTGAACACAATGCGAAGTGACAAAGTCAGTTTTCAGCAATGAAGTTAATTTTACGTTTGTAACACAAGTGGGAGATGGAATGCATTGTCTCTCGTTTATCGTTTTAAGTTTTCATTGTCATTATCCCTCGTTTGACCTCTGAACGATAAGGCTCGAAGAAATATGAAAATTTAACCAATTCACAAAGGAACCTTAAATTGAAATTTAATCAATTAATGAAAAGAAAATGTTGAATTAATTCAAGTTTTAATAACTAATATTTTCAATTAAATGAGAATTAAAATATAAATAAATTAAAATGCTTAAAAGCAAAAAGTAAATAGATCAGTTACTGTGAATTAAAACAATTAGCCTCATTTACGTACCTTGATGTCCACTGGTCCCCTGAACTCCACCTGGAATGTTTGAAATTGATCGATGAGACTTTTCGTTTCTGGACTGATTTGGATCCTTAAAGCTGAAAGAACGAAATAGTTAATAAATTTGAACAGATATCAATCTGATTATCACGAACATGAATAATTTCTAATATGAGATAATGTATGTGTAAGTTAAGGCTTATGTAGCCAATAGCTTGGGTATAGTATGGATTAAAATTACACTATGTGTAGTTTATTTCAGTTATTCGTGTTGTGCCCGGGTTACTGAAAAATAAACCAATCGTGGACTGCACATGTCGTTAAAGGCGACAAAGCACTAAGATCTTAACCAACGCTAGAGAGAGATAGGGGATTCGGTTGGTGAGCGTCTAGGCTCCAGATATTTTCACCAGAATTTTCGAATCCCCGTCCAAGTTTAACTGAGATTAAAGGGAAGATAATAACTGAGTAGTTTAACTCAATTAAACATACGCATTCCGTTTGATTCCATCCTTGAAGCCGTGTTAACAGTGTCACCGAATAAGCAGTAACGCGGCATCGTATTGCCCACTATCCCCGCACATACAGATCCTAAGAGAAATGCAGTCAGTCATTCATATCAGTGTCAAAGAAAAAATTCAGCATTCAATCGATGAATGAATGAATAAATTCCTTAATCATTCAATTAAAATCCAAACGACAGGTGAATAAAATCTGAAACAATAACGTTTTTTGGTAGACAGAATTTTACCTTGCATACATTTATTGTGTTTAAGTTTAAAACATTATAATATAAAGGCAGTTCAAAGTCAGGTTATCATAGTACATTTAAAATAGACTTTCTTTCAGAGGTATCCAACACAAAGATTTTGCGGATACCATAAGTGAAATGCGACATCAACTGTAACCTTTTTTGCCGTTCACCATTTATCTTCATAATCATAGATTTCAAGTTTTCTTTACTCGATATAGAGCCTACCTTTAATGTAGATTCTCAGTTATGATTATTAATACATCTAGTATGGGCTACATTTTCTCAATTGTAATTTTACAATTACATTAATTATATCTATTACAATGTAACGCTTTCTCGAATATAGAGGACCATAATGTTTCATTGAGTGAAGTAGCTTTACATATTCTCTATATTGCAACGAATGTTATTGTATTAAATAATTATTTTATTTTATTTTCTAAGTGTGTAAAATTTCGGCTCTATATCAGATGTGAGTGCAGTAAACTAATATATTACAGAATTATGGACAAGGTGTACTGGAATACGTCCCTTTATTCAATGAGCTTCCCAGGTTGTTTCCGGAACACTGGAGAATAGACTAGGAACTGAGAAAGACAACGGAAAATCACCTCAGATGCGCTATTATTTACAAGCTACAGTCTATATAAACGTGTAAATAAGGCATAGTCCTTTGTGGAAGGAATTTACTCGCTAATCGATGGAGTGCTCGGTATGGAAAGTGAAAATCACAATGTGAGTAAGAATATGAACCTTGGACCTGGCATTTTGCGGAACCCTAGAGGGAGAAAGATTGAATGAGCAAACATGGAGCTAATAGCAATGTCGGTAAGATATTCGACCGCGGATCAGTATAAGCGGGTTCAAATCCTGGGCTTGCATGCCCGCCACTGACAACGCTTTCGAGTGAGGAAACTGACAAATTATATTAGACTAATTAACTGACAGTTACCATTAACATTTAACATTAAATAAGGGGTAAAGCTAGTTAACACTAGCTTTACCGCTTAATTTACCTGAGTGAATTCCTATGCGCAGCAGCAGTGGTGTGTGAGGCATGTGATGAATCTTGAATGTTTTTACAGCCCTGAGCAGATGTAAGGCAGTTCGGCAGATTTCTCTGGAATGAAGATTTCCATTCCTCTCAGGAAGTCCAGATACTATCATGTAGGCGTCGCCAATTGTTTCAACCTGAAATATGATCAATGAAAGTGATGGTCACGGAACAATCTAATCGGTTTTTTCCTCTATACGACATTACTATAAGACAAAAAATGCATTTCTTTAACTTAGGTCATACATACATGTATATAACATGTCCCGTGTTGTGTCCGGGTTGCTTGAAGAATTGACCAACCATGTAAATATGTGCGTGTTTTAGAAGGCGAAACTAGACACAAACCAATGTCAGAAATGGCATTGGGTTGGTGAGCGCCTAGGCTCCAGAAATTACTAAGAACTTAAACGAATTGCCAAGTCTCAGTAGGGGATTGACTGATGGTATCATGTAGGACAGAGGTGATTTTAGACAGTCTATTCGTATCCTGACCCTAGTTAAACGTGGGTTCAAGGGAAGGTGATGATGATGATGGAGTCATGTATAAGATAAGGATTGTTTGCATGTGTTAAGGTATTGCGGAGTAAATGTCGAAATTGCACCTCTTTAGACTATGAATTAATATATTTTAAAGAAATTTTTTATTTTATTTATTCTAATATCAGTCTATGATCCCCTTAACTAGCAATTGATTACAGATTGTATGTTTCTACATTGCGTTTGCATGTGAGTGAACTATGCAAGGCCACAAGACTATTTTCGTAATTTTATACATAAATGAATAATAAATAACGACATAAATAATACTAGTGGTTGTAATAACACCAACGTCAATGTAGTAGTAGGAGTATAACAGTAATATAACGGCAATATTGTGGATATGCCATAGTGCAGAAGAATTCAGTACTTGCTTGTTAAACGCATTACTTACGTAGCATGGTACCTGATTAAATGTATTTGCTTGATGACATTGTAACTCAGGATGTTGTAATGAGCCTCTAAACAGGATACACTAATTTGAACCCTTCAAGGACTCATTTTCCCAGTGATAATATAGAGGCCTTTTAACTTATCTCTGGACTGGAGAAATGGAAAAATATGCGTTAAATAGTTACTGATGAAAGGCCTAGTCAAATCCTTCAAGTTTTAAATTTGACACAAGTTAGAATTCTACAATACGTTAAAACGTAGGAAATGCGTTAGTGATACCTTGTAAACGCCGTAGTTCTTCAATATTTCATCGAACATTACGTAAAGATCATCTAACAGTTGTACAACCTGCGAATTACAAACAAGCAAGCAACATAGATTAAATCAAGGGCTCTTTATATATATATATATATACATATATATATATATATATATATATATATATATATATATATATATATATATATATATATATATATATATATATAAAGTATGTCATACATGATGATGATAATGATGATGATGATGATGATGATGATGATGATGATGATGATGATGATGATGATGATGATGATGATGATGATGACGATGACGATGACGATGATGATGAAGATGAAGATGATGATGATGATGATGATGATAATGATAAAACTAAAGGTAGACCTGCATGGGGTCACTACTCCTGGCGCAGATGTCAGTGAACCCGCAGATGTCACTGAAGTAGATGGTTACGCATTCAAATCTCTCTGCGGGAACTTTCTGACTCTTCATCTTCCTAATCGCAATCGATCTAGAGAAAAATCAATAAATTTAAAATAGATTTATAGAGTAAAACTTTCAAAGGAACGATTGTTCAAAGGCGTCAATTTCTGTAAACGGCCTTATCTATAATTCGCTAAAGAACAACCGTTCTCTATTTCTAGGGTTTAGCTTATTATAGAATCATTAATATAAAATACATGTACAATGACTTTGCATAGAGCTGATGAAAATGAACTAATTAACGGAGTTTTAAAAGAAGGAAGTGGAAATATTGCGCATCTTGAGATAGACGAGGTGAGAGGGAACGTGTACATGAGGGGACGCTATAGAACAGAGGATGAATGACCCAAGTTTGAGGTTCGTAATTTAACATAAAAATAAATTAACATATAGTTATTTACACAGACATACAAATACAAATGCACAAGTAATTATGTAAAACAATTTTGTGATCTAGCCTATACATGTAGATGTTACGTTTACTGCAACCATGGATGCTTCTTATAGATGAACTCCATCTTATCATGGAAGTATTCTATAGATGGGCTATCGATAGATATCTATATCTACATATATCTATATATATATATGATATATATATTATATATATATATATATATATATATATATATATATATATATATAATATAGATATAGATGTATATATATATATATATATATATATATATATATATATATATATCTACATCTATATCTATATCTACATCTATATCTATATCTACATCAACATATCTACATCTATATCTATATATAACTTACGGTGGAAGCATCCTATAGAGCAGCTCTGTGGCTCTTAACTTCTCGTACTGTAACTCCCTCGTTCTCTCATCGACAAGTTTCTCAAGATGTGTAGAGTACTGCTCCAGGCGAAATATCAGAGTGTCCACTATGTTAGCAGAATCGCTCGCTTTGTTTCCTTCCCGCAGCATAGCACTAGTAGAGTGATAAAAAAAACTGATTAATATAGCTCGTAATCAATTAAAATAAAGCTGGTAAAGCTAAGGTTAACGTCAGTTTCCTCACTCGAGAGCGATGTCAGTGACGGGCGAGCCCAGGATTTTAATCACGCACACAATGATCCGCGGTCGAGTGTCTTACCGACTTCGCCACTGGCTCCAGCCGTGCTAAAATAGTACTAAAACTTTTGTACTAAAATAGTACAAATAATAATAATAACAACAATTAGAGTGCTACAGTCACTAATGACAACATCGAGTACTATAAATGGATTTATAGCCCATTATATATGATGATGACGATGATGACGATGATGATGATAAAACTAAAGGAAAATATTTCATTAATATATTAATTGTTGGATTAATTTACATTTCAATTAATTTAATTTAATTTAATTTATTAGTGATGAATTAGAATAATGATCAATTAATTAATCTGGATTAATTGGACTAATGAGCAATTATGTTAATTTAATTTTTACCCCGGGTGTAAAGAACCCGGGGTTTTATAAAAACGATTCGAAAAGATTAAAAGCGATTATTGTTTTTTTAACCAACTAATAAGGGGATTCTCTTCTTAAGACGTTATTTATTATTATTATTATTATAACTATTATTATTATTATTAATTTGCCCTGGGCTGTATAAGACCCTGGGCTAAAATATAAGATAAAAAGACTTTATTTAATTAAAAGAAAGATGAAAAAATATTTACAATAGTTCCTCTACGCTCTGGGAGGCCGCATTCGCCAATGTGCCACGAATGCATACAGCATTAAAACGCTGGAGTGCGATAGATAGGCGCTGCCATAGAAAGGCTTTTTCACGCTGGTCGCCTGTAATGGCACCGGTTCTCCTGCTTAATTCGTTTAAGAAGTCAGACGCGGCTGAGTTGATGGGGACCAATGTCTCAAAAGCAATTGGCAGGAAGATGTAGCTGCTAGAGACAGCGGCATATTTAAGTGTCGTCCTATTGGCAGCGGCTTCAGCAGCTGAGCCAGCAGCAGAGCATGAAAGGCTGAGATTGCTTGCTGAGAATGTGTTTGTCACAGTGACATCTCAACTGATACACTTGCCTTCTGCCCAAGAAATTTGAGATACACCGTCCGGTCGTTTCCCATCCGAGCGGCTCAATCCCTGGGGCTCCTAGGCAGTAGGTTATTATTATTATTATTATTATTATTATTATTATTATTATTATTGTTTACTATTGTTGTAAGCTGAACCCGTGGCTTGTTGGGAAGTGGTTTGACAGCGGATCAGTAGGTACATGGTTCAAATGCACTACTCTCCCCGTCATTGACATGCCAACGAGCGAGAAACTGACGTTAAACTTGACTTTTATTATTATTATTATTATTATTATTATTATTATTATTATTATCAACTAAAAAGCTGACTGATATTACATGACTTCTCTACGTAGTTTTTGGAAGTTTGGTCTTTCCTCAGGCCTCTCGGCCCAGCAGCGCTTAACTATGACGTGAAACTCTTTGCTCAGTTCTTCCTCTCCCCCACAGTCATCCAAGTGAGGTCTGAATGGCTTCGTCCTGTCCTTGGGGTGCATTATAAGATGACATTTATCTGCAACAGCATTACATGACATTTATAGGCGACATTATAAGATGACATTTATCTGCAACAGCATTAGATAACATTCATAGGTGACATTATAAGATGACATTTATCTGCGACAGCATGAGATGACATTTATCTGCAACAGTATAACATGACATTTATCTGCTACAGCATGAGATGACATTTATCTGCGATAGTATAAGATGATACTTATGATATTACTAGCATTGATGATACTTATATGCGACTTTATAAGATGGCAATTATCTGCGACATTATAAGATGACATATAACTGCGACAGCATAAGATGATATTAATCAGCAACAGTATAAGATGACATTTATCTGCAATAGTATACGATGACATTTATTTGCAACAATATAAGATGACATTTATCTGCGACAGTACAAATAGACAAATCTGTGAAATTACAAAGCTATATTTATCTGCAACATTAAAAGACCGTATTTATAAAAAATATTAAATGACCGAATATATCTAAAACAATACAAATTAACTTAAATGTATATCTACAAAGCATACAATTACTATTATCTATAATAATAAAATATCACATTTAAATACAAACATTATCAGATCTAATTCATCTACAATATTACATGATCATGTTAATCTTTAGCGATATAAGATAACATTAATTTTTCTACAAAATTAAGGGGTTACATTTATCTACAACAAAATCAGCAACACTAATATATTGCACTAAATTTGTAACCTTGCGGTAATCGATGAAAATATAAGCACTATGGAACTAAAGCCAGTGGCGTCTCCCCCCACCCTTTTGGCCTATGACGTAAAACGTAACTTAGGGTACCGCACTAAAGTACGGTATCCCCCAAAGTTTAATTTTCCCCGGAGAAGTTAGTGACGCAAACTGCAGTCACTACTTATATCGCTCTCTGCCATAAGATCTTCAATCTTGTAATTGTATTGGTACTTCCTTGGCAAGCTAAAAACCGATCTCTTTCCCCCATAAGTCTAAATTTTGACCAGTTGGCTTGGATCTTGGACTTGCACTGTTTTGATCTCGCTTTTTCTTGTGGTCTCAGTCGTCATCGTGTGGTGCTTTGGCGCGTGTTTGTGTTCCTTCTGCAAGAGACGTCCCAGACATTGCCTTATGGCGAGGAACCGGACGTTAATTTCTTATTGATTGATTGATTGATTGATTGATTAATTAATTGATTGATTGATTGATTGATTATATGGCGAAGACGACCCTGGCTAAAGCCATATCTTCGTATAACAAACCTTGCGGTTGTAGATCTTCTTCATCCTCGTCTATCCTGTAGAAAACACCTCTGCGATAGATAATTTCCTGACATATAATAGCAAAGCTGTACACATCTCCCTCCTTTGTGCCGCCATCTTTCTCTGATGACATCAGCTCAGGAGCGGTCCAGAGTTTTCCTAAATGTTATATTAGGAAAACATGTTATTTTTGTCAATTATTTAACAACAAATTACATTTAAAAGGATTTCAAACCACGATTTTGCAATTACCAAACAAAACGTTAGGTGTTACTTTCAATTCATCTTTTGATTGAATTTAGTAATTCCACTTAGTAATTCTCTCTATCTCTCTCTCTCTCCTCTCTCTCTCTCTCTCTCTCTCTTTCTCTCTCTCTTTCTCCCTCTCTCTCTCTCTCTCTCTGTCTGTCTCGATCACATTCTTGTTGATAATAGTGGAAATGAGCACACTTGAGTAGACTGCCTAAGGATTTAATTATTTAGCGTATGCGTTAATCCAGATTGTTGCTTCAATTCTAAGGCAACTTAGCGTAGACAGTCCACCCGGTAGGCGGGTTAGAGGGCACTCCTCAACGATATGTTTCATGTTTTGCGATTGGCCGCAGTCACAAAGTGGTGAATCACAAATACCCCAGCGAAACTCGTCAACTAATGCTCCATGATTAAGGATTTAAGAACGACGACGACGACGATGACGATGGTGATGATGGTGATGATGATGATGATGATGATGATGATGATGATGATGATGATGATCATCATCATCATCATCATCATCATCATCATCATCATCATCATCATCATCATCATCATATAGAGCACCTTGATAGTATGCGAAGTTATCCTCAGCGCATAGAGAGAGTTTCGTGCGCTGTCTGTGCAATCCAAAGTCCGTGATCTTGACCGCATAGCGATTATCAACCACACAGTTAGTGCTCTTGAGTCTTCCGTGTGGTCCGATGTTAGAGTGAATGTAGGTCATCCCCTGTAAATCAGATAAATAAGTACAAATCAGTGTAGATAGCAAATCAGGTAAATAAGTGCAAATCGGTGTATATAGCAAATTAGGTAAGTGCAAATCAGTGCAGATAGAAATTCAGATAAATAAGTGCAAATCGGTGTATATAGAAAATTGGGTAAGTGCAAATCAGTGCAGATAGCAAATTAGATAAATAAATGCAAATCAGTGCTGATAGCAAATCAGATAAATAAGTGCAAATAGTAGCAAACGAGTGCGGGTAGCAAATGAGATAAATCAGTGCTATTCAGTGCAGATAGATAAGTCAATGAAGCTTTAAAATATTTATATTTCAATAATTTACTTTTAGTTTATAATTTTTAGGTATGCGTTTCTAAAAATAAATTTTGAGAGTTCCACTCATGAGCTTGCTGATAAGAAAATTTAAGAAAATATATTTTTAAACGAGACGGCGTTATTTATACTTACCAGAAATGCACATACATGTGACAGTGTATAGTCGCAAGGTCAGAGCAAAATATAACATTATTGCTAATATTGGTCCTTGTGTTAAGGTCACGTAAATTTAATTAGCAGCTTAGTTTAATATTGCTTAATATAATACAATAAAAACTATGTCTATAGGCCTACAATATTAGAATTAAATACAACAAATCTATACATATTAAAACACCGGATATATATGGTTCTGCTAATAAGCTATTGAAGACAACGTTTAGTAGGCTAATATTTATATTGGAAGCGTTCAACTCTCTTAGTGCATAGCCCAATAGCAGGTCCATGATATATGAAGCCTCTACTCTTCTCTGTCTTTCGTTTTCGCTTCATGTCCACATACGAGTGGAACTTCAAATCATCTAGCATGATATATCATTAATCTTGGAGGATTCTGCTTATGAAGAGGTGGACCTAAATGCTTTTCTCAGAAGCATTTTAATAGAATAGAAATACAAAATTGTAAAACGATTACTAGAATTAATTACGATTAGCAGATTACTTACGATTACTAGAACTCTACTTACAGAAAGACACAGTGCTAGACTGTTAAGATTGTTACTATTTATATTACAAGGTATATCTGTGTTAGAATATTTAGAAGACTTGGACCTTAAGACCTGGAAGAGGATTTATTACAAACCCAACCTTTATGATATCCTGAATTATATTCAGCTTAAAGATGCGATCGAGAGGAATTTTGTCATGCTCTAGAACGTCCTGAAATTTGAAATAAAAATATTACAAAAAATCAAAGCAATTATAAAATTAAATAATAAGGTATGAATTCAAAAATCCATCAATCAATCAATGGGTTTATTAGTACATATCCTAACTAAGCAGATGTGCGAGATAGAAAAAGAAAACGAGAGAGAGGGAGATAGAGAGAGTTATATAGGGAAAGAGAAATGGCATAGAGTGGAGTAGGCTTTTAATATTGAGAGAATGAGAAAATATATAGTATTAGAATAACTTAAGAAATGACATTAAAGATGATAAATTTTAAATAAAACTAAGGCAAAGACTTCAAAGACGAAAGTAAAATTAAATGATAGAAAATAGACTATTAAAGACTACGAAATATATTGATATATATCAACAAATATCTCTATCTCCATTGTTCTGCCAAGTGGTAGGTGAAGTGGTAGGCAAGTTTACTTTCTCGCTCTATATAGAGCACTCCATACATGTATATCACCAATTTAAACCCTACACAAAAGAGTTTTGCCCTACCTTATGAGGCCTATAACTTGAAAAGAAGTCTTCTGAAGCAGTTTTCCGTTTCATTCCTCAGTTTTTTCGCTGTCTTCTCTTAATAATAATAATGAAGGTTTAACGTTCGTTTCCTCATACAAGGATGATGTCAGGGACGTCCCCTAGTCGTATGCCACTACAAATCGATTCACCCCAAACGATCTGAAAAAATATGTGCTGAAGAATGTGCCTTTTCCGACGAGTACAATTAGCGATTGACCTATTCTTCATTGCCACGGATCCAACACGTGAAACCACATACATGTGTGTAAATTATAGTCGTCAGTTAGGGACTGTAACTCACCTGAAGACTGCCTTTCATACAGTACTCTGTGATGATGTAGCATATCTCATCAACACACACCCCAAAGAACCGAGTTACGTTATCATGCTGTAAATCTTTTAACTGCAGCAGAAGAAACAAGAGCAAGAAATTTTATATAAATATCATTTGATTGCCAAAAACTTCATTCACATAAAATTATTCACAAGCTTGCACCAAACACATCAACTAAGAAGTATAAAACGCAACCCACGAACATTCCAATAGTGCCAGATTTTAAATCACTAACATTCTAATAGTACCAGGTTTTAAACCACTAACATTTTTTTTGTTTCTTTAGTTACACACATGACATACCGCATGTGCTACATGGTTTTCTTTCTTGGTTTCTGTTTTTGTAGTTCCAATAGTACCAGGTTTTAAACCACTAACATTCTAAAAGTACCAGAGTGTAACCCAGGAATATTCAAATAGTACCATATTTTAACCCACGAACATTCTAAAAGTACCAGGTTTTAAACCATTAACATTCTAAAAGTACCAGAGTGTAACCCAGGAATATTCTATTAGTACCATATTTTAACCAACGCACATTCAAATAGTACCAGATTTTCATTTAAATTCATTAAATATGCAAACGTGTTAAACAAGAGAAAACCTGAACAATATCGCAAAACTTACTAATAAAACCAACTTCCTCTTAGCGTGCCGTTATATCCCTATTCGGGGTCGACACGGAGGGGACTAAATAGAAAATGGAATATTAAGGTCGGCTATCCATCGGCCTGACACCACCATGTGTACTCGACTAGGTTTTTATTCGCCCCTCGGAAGAGAAAAACCCACGTCGCTACGCAGTCTCGAACCCGCGAACTCAATTTCAAGAGGCAAAACAAACTAGCTAATAAAGAACAGCAAAAGTAATAATACATCATGGATAATAATTTCACTGTAACGCGTCTATTTTCTCTAGTAAATAGTATAGCACAACCTTGATGAATTCTTGTTTCAATTTAGTATTAACTTCTATTGCTGGCACTTCCTTGCAAGCAGCGCGAGTCTAGAACAAAAGAAATTCTACAATAGAGCTATCAAAACTTCATGGAGCACAGCACATATATTATAAAACAAGTCTACAAAGTCTAGAGTCTACAAGAGACGTCCCTGACATTGCCTTACGGCGAGCAAACCGGACGTTAAATTGTTATTGATTGATTAATTGATTGATTGATTGATTGATTGATTGATTGATTTATTTATTTATTTATTTATTTATTCATTGAACAACAGGGAATATAGGTTGTTGCAGTCGAAACTGATGTCAGGGAGTTTTCAATACTTCATACATATGTTCATTACATGCATGTATTCTAAATGTAGCTTGACAGCAGTTGCTGTATAATCTTTTAGGTGCGTTTGTGCGGCATGTATTCTGAGAGCACCGATAATATCATCCAGAGATTAGAAACTAACGCTAATACCAGTTCCTTCCTTTAAATCTATAAACAACCGACAGGGGTCATTTTATAGAAATATTTAGCAGCATTCTCTTATTAATTTAAGAAACAGAGCTATATTCGTCCTGCTTTTCTTATAAGCTTCCTGTTACGTACCTTGCTCAGATATTGTTTAGTCACCTTTTGTGACACAAGCAGTAAACGATTGGCATATTTTACCAACACACATGTACATTGCAGAAATTGAAATACAGTAAGCCTTGTCGAATTAAAGCACTGAAATTATAACCTGCATATTACGTTAGTATTTTGAGTTCAATGCTGACTAATCGTACCTTTACTGTACTTTCCGCTGAGCCAGTTTTTTTCTTCTTTTTCGAGTTTTTGTCCTCTCGCAAGTAGCAGATCTTGGTGAAGATCTTGGTTTGGTTGATGGCTATGGTGTGAATGCTCCTGTTCGAGCCACTCTGCAGTAAAAATAGAGGTTTAGCTCTTGAAAGATTCAGCAATGTGCAAATAACATAATAGTACCAACAGTTAGAATGCTACTGTCGTCCATAACAACATCGACCACTATTAAGACAAATCAAAGCCGATGAGCACAAAAATACCCGTTCAATATTCACTATCTAACAATACCCGTTCAATATTCACTATCTAACAATACCCGTTCAATATTCACTATCTAACAATACCCGTTCAATATTCACTATCTAACAATACCCGTTCAATATTCACTATCTAACAATACCCGTTCAATATTCACTTTCTAACAATACCCGTTCAATATTCACTATCTAACAATACCCGTTCAATATTCACTATCTAACAATACCCGTTCAATATTCACTATCTAACAATAGCCGTTCCAAGCAACGTGACGTAAAACTGCTGTCATAAGCTAAAACGCGAGCTTGAGAGAAATTGAGGACAATATTTAAAATATTTATTAAACATATTACAAAAATTATCAAATATTTTAAATATTCTAAAATATGTTCACAATTTTTTGGTGCTAGGAGGAACCTCGTCTACAATAAATCTAATTCAATCCTAATAATAATAATAATAATAATAATAATAATAATAATAATAATAATAATAATGATAATAATAAGTACATTACATTATACATGCGCTGCTTGATGCAACATGCCACAGTAGCGCTACAAGTGCAATTAATTGTATGCGTCAGTTAAGTATTAATATCATAGAATAAGCTAAATAAACAGTCTACACCAATCTTTTAAATAAATTTAATTGACATTCGAGAGTCCCAGTCCGCTCCCACATCCATCATCAGTCACCCCTCCCTCTTGATCTTGCTGTTTCCTATTGCATTCTCGATCGAATTGAAAAGTTTTGAGTTTCTTCTGAAAGCCATAAAGGGATAGATTTGACTGCCGCATACTGACTGGAAGATTATTCCAAACAGTTGGTCCAGATATGTTGTAGGTCCTGGCACCCATATTTGTTGTAGCCCGTGGAACGCTGAGAATTCCAGATTCAGCAGATCTTTTATAGCTATTTGCCTTAATTTATTTAGTAGTTAAGTATAATATTAGCTCAAAAGATTTTAGGCACTTGAACTTCAATCGAGGAGCGGTTGATTTGTAGCAGCTTTCTTTGGAGCCAGTGGCGATGTCGGTAAGATACGCGACCGCGGATCAGTATGTGCGGGGTTCAAATCCTTGGCTCGTCCGTCACTGACATTGCTTTCGAGTGAAGAAACTGACATTAACATTAGCTGTACCAGCTGTAGCTTTTGATTTTTTAAACAAATGATTCGCTCATATGAAGCTTAACCTGGTTTCCATTCAGTGAATCCAAGAGAAGATGTGAGGGTTCGGGTTCTGTCGAGGTATCATCCGGGAAACTGATGTCCTTCAATTGTATCCGCCATTTCTCGTCCTGAATATCTCTTCTGAGCAGCAGAATCAATCAATCCTCCGATCAATACATAAATTAGTCAATCAATCAATCAATACTCCGATCAATCAATCCACACATCACTCAATCAATCCTCAGATCAATCAATCCTCAGATCAATCAATCCTCCGATCAATCAATCATTCCTCCGATCAATCAATCAATCCTCCGATTAATCAATCAATCCTCCGATCAATCAATCATTCCTTTGATCAATCAATCAATGAATCAATCTTTCAATCAATCACGATTTCACGCTCCTTTCGTTTTCCAGCTATGAACTAAAACTAGCGATTTCAAGTGTCCTGATACTACAGGAAAACTGCATTAGATTCATCTCATGTAACCGTCACCTAATTCTCAATATAAATTGTTGTGTTTCACCTCTTTGTCTGTCTATCTGTCTGTGTCTGTCTGCCTGTCTGTCTCTCTATCTATGTATTATATATATATATACGTATATATATATATATATATATATATATATATATATATATAAATATATATATATATGTATATATATATATATGTATATATATATATATATATATATATGTATATATATATATATATATATATATATATAAATGTATATATAGAAATTACTAATCTAGCTATACTTAATACCACTAATTAATTAATTAAATTTTATGAACCAATGAATTAAGGTAATAACTTACTTTTAATGAACCAATGAATTAAGCTAATGACTTACTTTTAATAAACCAATGAATTAAAGAAATAACTTACTTTTTGAGGGCCACATATGTGAGTAGTAGTATGACGAGGATTAGTGAAACCAGGAGGACTATTATAGCGATCCCGTATATAGGAAATGGCTCTGAAAATAGTTTAAAGCGTTTTAGTGCATTATTACATTCTTAAATATTTACTGGTTAATTAACATGATAGCATTAATATAATTTAATATTTTATTGATACAGTCATATTTTGTAATAGGTAAAGTTATGTTTAGAACAATTCAAGCGTTTTACTGCTTTGCTACGTTGTTAATATTTACTAGTTTACATGGTGGCATTTAATATAATTTTTTATTTATTGATCTTTTAATAATTTCTAATAGGTAAATGTATGCTTATAATAATTAGGAATAAGCAATTCTCTCTTTTTATACCGGTAGGAATTATACATATATTCTCGTTCATACACCGTATCCATTACTTCTTATATTGACTTCCGAGTATCTGTGGAACAGATACTCAGAAGTCACTTCAATAAGCTTAACTTCATTCCGATA
Source organism: Enchytraeus crypticus (assembly GCA_905160935.1). Taxonomy (NCBI): domain Eukaryota; kingdom Metazoa; phylum Annelida; class Clitellata; order Enchytraeida; family Enchytraeidae; genus Enchytraeus; species Enchytraeus crypticus. The sequence continues at coordinate 2,522,651 of CAJHZI010000484.1, read as the reverse complement.
TTAGTAACAGCAATAACAATTAGAATGCTACCGTCACTCATGTGCAACAACAAATAGCCGGCGCCTATTTCAGAATAACCTTCCATCACCCTGGGATTTTTTCCTTCAAAGCGGTCAACACTCGGTTTATTATGATATAATAAGTGTTTATTATGATCTAATAATGACTAATTATTATATAATAATGTTTAATTATGCTACAATAATGGTTAATTATGCTATAATAATATTTAATTATCATATAATAAACACATAAAAAGGAAGAACTATAAAGAGATCCTGACCAGGTTGGGGACACTTGGACCTATTGAATCCGCAGGTTGGTCTATCCGGTGGTGGTGTCCCAAACCTCCACAGTGTCTGATCACTGACCAGCATAGACAAGGTACCCATGTTGCCGTAATAGTGGGCCGCAGTCTAGGCATAACGTAACAACAGTTAGAGTGTTACTGTCGTCCTTGGCAACCTCGTCCATGGCAACCTCGAACCTTAGAACAAATCCAAGCCGGTGAGCAAATCATATGAGTAGAACTTCACAAATTCTTGAATTCATCCAATTAAAGAGGACACATGGTACTTCTCGGGAATGGTTTTCATTACGTGCTCTGTTTAGGTGTAGTCGCTTCTTACAAGAAATACAGTAAATGGTTGATATAGTTTGTACTGACCCAGACACAACACGGATCAGTTTCTTATAGGAAAATGCATCTAATTCCTGGTGTTCAAAATGTACATATTTTTAGAAACCTGTCACGTCTTACATACATGTAACTGGAGCCAGTGACGAATTCGGTAAGATACTCGATCGCGGATCAGTATATGCGGGGTTCAAATCCTGGGCTCGCCCGTCACTGACATCGCTTTCGAGCGGGGAAACTTACGTTAAACTTAGCTACACCAGCTTTTAGCTTTAGCTGTTTATTATGACGAAGGACTTACTTGCATATGACCAGATCTGTTCATGAAGAGAAGAGAGAAATCGGACTCTCTGTCTCCTCTCTCGTCTATCCTGACTGGACCTGATATGCCTGGTAGTCAATCAATCACATCAATCCCTGAAAAAACAACTCTAATATTGTAATAGTAGACTGATCTAGATGCCTAGAAATTCAACATGGACAACGAAAAGACAACATGTAACATAGACAACATATACATGTTGTACTAAACAACATTTAGAGAGTAAACAAAGCTGGTAAAGATAATGTTAACGTAAGTTTCCTCACTCGAAGGCGGCGTCAGTGACGAGGAAAAGAGTTCAACCTTACGAGCCTAAACGTCTACTTGAATGTGAAGAATGCTCTCTAATATCAGCTGGGACGTCCCTGATATCATCCTTGGATGAGGAAATGGACGTTAAACTTTACTATTAATGTTACTATTATTAATTCTATGATTATTATTATTATTATTATTACTAATAATAATATTATATTATTATTATTATTATTACTACTAATAATAATATTATATTATTATTATTATCATTATCATTATCATTATCATTATTATTATTATTATTATTGTTGTTATTATTATTAATATTACCCATAAACGTTCTGCTCCACATTTGCTTTGTTACAGTTTTCCCTTCAGTAAGGTTCCCCCCCTCCTTCAATATCTCGCTCAGAGCCAAGGCATAAAGTATGATAGCATCGTGAAACCCTCCTACGAATACATTCACCTGAAAATTAATAGTGAAAATTTAATCAATTTTTTAATAAACTCACGGTATATTCTTTCATCGGAATCTCAACTAAATATAGAATTCTATATTTAGTATAAATAATAAATAAAGCATAAATAATCAAATAGGAGTTTTATAGGTTCGCGCTTTTTTCATAAAGTTTTTGCTAATGTTACAATTCTCTTATATTATAAATTCAACGAAATTATATAATTAAGATTTTGAACAACCTAATTCAGGCTCTCCCCCTCTTTCTCACTCCAACGTTCTGCTAAGTGTCAGGTCCAAGGCATACTCAGAGTCTGCTTTCACGTTTAGTAAAGAGCAACCCATAGATGATTAAATTAATCACTTCACAAAGGGCTATGCATTATCCATACCTAATGCAGATTATGGCATGGAAAAATATAACTTATGAGGTGCTTTCCGCAGCTTTTGTTTAGTCGTGTCCTAGGACAAGTGAGTTTGTCTATTCTTCAATGTCCTGGACACAACAAGGGAAGGTAATTTAGTAATGCCAAAGTAAGCAAAATGTGTGACCAGAATCGTTGTGATGATTAAAATGAAGTTAAATGAAATTTTTGTTCGCTATGCCTCCCCTCTTCACCCATTCGTGTACTCTCTAGTGTAGTGCCGGGTATATGGCATAAAACTCATTATACATTTAAAATCCTCTGCCTTTCTTTTAAATACTCAAACCAATTCGTAATTATATCATCCATCATTGGATAAACAGGATTGTTTTCACAAGAAGTTATACCACTGACCTGTAAATGTTAGTCGAAGCTGATGAAAGCATAGGGGCTCACCTCACCATAAGCAGTATCTCCAAAGAAAATGGTATATAAAAGCAAGAATGAGCATTGCTGGATGACTTAAAGTTACACTCATATGTAGATATGAAAAGGAAAATGGAAGACAGATAAGAGTGGCGGCCCTATATACCATGGACCTGCCAGTAATCAGTGCACTAAGAGAGAGAGAGAGAGAGAGAGATCAACCATCACTCCAGTTCTCTATCTTCCTTTACCTCCATTCGCCTCCATACTTCTTCTTATTATATTTTTGCAAGCCACCTCCTCTTTCTCTGTTCAATATGAAGCCAAAAAATAGAATAAAGAAACTATGTCTAGTACCTCTTCTCCAAACAGCTCTTCGCCGTATTCAGCCTTGGACCTTCTCTTTACCTCATTGGAGAAATTGGACCACTGAGCGCTGTCGGGTTTTCGCAGTGTGAGAGTGAGCACAGGCTCGAAGGCTTTGCGAGCCACTTCGTTCATAGTATCGTTCTCTGCAGGGTCGAACCATGGGCGCATTAATGTCTCCTTACTGCGTAATCAATCAATCAATCAATCAATTAATCAAAAGGGTAGTACCATGGGCGCATTAATGTCTCCTTGCTGCATAATATAATCAATCAATTAATCAATTAGTCAATTAATTAATTAGTCAATTAAAATTAATCAAAAGGGTAGTACAATGGGCGCCTTAATGTCTCCTTGCTGCACACCACAATCAATAAATTAATCAATTAGTCAATTAATTAATTAGTCAATTAATTAATCAAAAGGGTAGTATCATGATCGCATCAGTGTCTCCTTGATTGCTCAATAAAGTCAATCAATCAATTAACAAATTAATAAATTAATCAAAATGATTAATTGCGACACATTACTACCACGAGCCCATAGTACTGAATCAAAATGGTAGTACCATGGGGGCACTAGTGTCTCTTTGCTGCACAACACAATCAATCAATTAATTAATCAGTCAATCAATTTACAAAAAGGGTCGTACCATGAGCGTATTAGTTACTTTTTTATGCTTGGAACAATTAATAATCAATCTATTAATCAAGTAATCAATTAATCTATTAATTATTGAGTCACTCATTTAAGAAAAATGAATTAATTAATTAATCAATAATAAATCAGTCTTAATCATCGATCATTCGATCCAGCTTTGATTCAAAAATTCAATTATTCAATCACTCAGTTGATCAGTCAAAAACATGACGCATTTTCGAATGTATCGTACCATCCATTTTTACGCAGTTTGACATAGTTCGACATTTTGAAAATTTAAAAAATTATGGACCACATATTAACACATAGGTTTGGGCATTAACTGGGTTGTGACATTAATTGGGTTGTGACATTATCTGTAAATTCAGCTTTATCTATAAATCATTTAAAATCGTAAATCATTTTATCTGTAAATTCAGCTCTAGATTGATTACAATTCAACTACATTTAAATTGATTACAGTTAACTACGTTAAAATTTATTAACATTTAAATGCATTGCATTGTTACAGCTAAACTATAACCACTAACCTACTTAGCAGATCGATGTTTATGAAGACGTACTCTCCATTATTGTAGCCGAGTTTTTGAGCGTCCAACATTATTTGTCGCACTACTTTTGTCGAGGCGATTACCACAAAAACTGAAATAAAAATCCGAACTCATGTTAACCACCAATATGATGTGATAAATGGTAAAATCACCGCCACATAATTCAGAGAAATGGCAACTCTGCAACCTTCATGAATATTTATTCAACCTCTCTTCTGTCGGCATTAATTATTGTTACTGCGAATTCTATGCAGTTTTCTACAGTTCTCATTCAATTAACGTTCAATTAACCTTAAAAAATATCATTGTAATTAATAATCTTCATACTACAGTTGAGACTAAATTCGAGTGAGAAGATTAGAATAGGAAAGTAATATTTCATCCATTTTCACTCGAGTTTGAAGGTATTCTAAAGTCTTGCGTTATTCATAAACACCAATTAATAACTACAGTAAAAATATTGACAGATTAGATTTCAAATTTTTCTAATGAAGTGTCTTATCATAAATTAGCATTTAGTTTGGCTGGAGCCAGTGGCGATATGGGAAATATATTCGATCGCCGATCAGTACGTGCGGGGTTCAAATCCTGGGCTCTCCTGACACTGACATTGCTTTCGAGTGAGGAAACTGACGTTAATATTAGCTTTTTACCAGCTTTTAGTTTAAAATGAATATTTGCCTGACAGTCTTGAGCCGCCTTCTATCTTAATACATATTTAGAATAATACAAATTCCTGCAGTTATTTAAAACGTGTCTATTTAAAACGATATTAAAACATCAACACCTACTGGAAAAATCATTGACGAAGGTCGCCTGACTTAACGTCTCCGTGATATTAAATCCCGTCTTGATATCCATCTTAAGTCTTTGTTCCGTTATATTCGCAATCCCTCCTAACAGAAAGTCCCTCACTTCATCATGCAGAGCTGTTGCGAATAGGTGTCCATACCCCTCCACATACTCCGCATAGGCTCCGTGTTCGTACAGTATGTAAATCCTCGTCCAGTTGAACTGGTTTAGGATTTGGAGTACGACCTTGACTGCGCTATTGAACGTGAGTCCGGTTCGGGTGAGTCTCGAATGCAGCTCCTCGTAGTTTGCTTCCGTGGCAAAGTCTCTAGCCATTGCGCCAGCTGTCAGCATGGGGATGTCCCAGTATTGAAGCTGCCCAGTGATGCGAGAAACGGCGTAGTCCAAGAACGGTCCTATGAATGCGTCAACCTGCGCAGCGGTGTCAGTCAGCACGTTAATTAATGAGTCAGCTCGATAATTAATCAGTCAGCTCGTTAATTAATCAGTCAGCACGTTAATTAATCAGTCAGCTCGTTAATTAATCAGTCTGCTCGCTAATTAATCAGTCAGCTCGTTAATTAATTTGTAAATAGGTTGCATACTTTTGCAGACACTGCAAAACAGGCGCCAAAACACCATACGATGACGACTGACTAAACAAAGACCACAAAAGAAAGCGAGATGAAAACAGATCTAAATTATTTTACATGTATGTACATTCTTTTGTGTGGCATTGTATTACTATGCATAATAGCGTTTCAGTCTTAGTATTTATTTCTTAGGTGAGACACAGCAATAGTTTTATACAACATGATATGGACAAACATCCTGCCCTGTAACGTGGTAAGCCCTTCGGAGCCGATGACTAACAAAACCAAATTATTATTATAATTATGTAATTATATAATTATTATTTAGACCTCTGTTTTACCTTATATTCTGCTGCTGTTTACTCAGCCGACTCGAAGTTCTATATTAAAGCTTGCTATTTATGACTACCGTCTTAATGCGCCGAAATACATTAGTGCATTTAATTAAGTACCACTTGAAGTCTTTATTGCTCCACTTTCTCTCTCTCTCTCTCCATCTCTCTCTCTCTCTCTAAATTATCTTTACTATGTGTACATGAGATAAATATTATGATCTTGCCATTTCAAGATCTTTGGATATAATAGTTGATTGTCTATCATGAAAGTCTGTTTACTGATGGAGAGTTTGATGGAATACGTCAAAACTCTCTCTCCTAGTGCACTGCCTACTGGCAGGACCATGGATTATAACGCCTTCACTCTTCTCTGTCTCTTGCTTTCCACTTCATGTCAATGTATGGGTAGATTTTTAAATCATCTAACATTCCTAATTTCGGCTTGCCTCTGGTCAATTTGCTTCTTACTGATTGAGTATTATTGATTAATAATATACCTAAATTCTTATTGTTTTAATTGATTGATTGATTGATTGATTGATTGATGGATCAATCGATCGATCGATCGATTGCTTGATCGATTGATTAATTGATTGATTGATTGATTGATCGATCGATTGATTGATTGATTTAATAGATACCTGACTGTACTGGTAAGTATTGATAGCTTCATTCATGGCTACGGCAGCATCACAGCCTGAGTTAGCGTAGGTAATCCTGAGACTGTATCCAGGAGGTAGTATCCCTTCTCTCCTGACACTCTCCAGCGCCAGGTCTATAGCCGGGGATATTCTTTCCATGACGAACGGAAATTTTCGTATTTTTTCCGAACTGGTAGCATTCCTGTACGGAAGTAATCCCTTCAAGTGGAATTGAGTTCTGTCGTTGTGTCTACGGCTTCCCAGCGGATGGCAAACCGGATGTCCTTCTTTCCAGAGATCTGCCGGTGAAGCTGAAGACAAACTACTCTGAGAGATACCGGTGTAGGTGAAAAAAGTTAATATTAAAGCGAAAATGAGAATCGTGAGCTTTAGATCCATTTTGAGGCATTTGAGCCGCCCTAGACTGCATTGATCGCCCAATGTTGACATCAGGATGTATCAGAAATACGTAATATCACATGAAACACGGAAACATCGTATGTTTAAGTTACATTATTTTCCTATTCCGGTAATTGAACTGCGTTAAATTCCAATAATAAAACGAAACCTAAACGATGCAGCCTGCGATTAGTATAAAATTATATCGGATAGAAATAGAATAAATTTGGACATTTTAAATTTTAAAACAAATTATAGAGCTGTAAAATGGAATCTGATACCAACTGCTATAGAATATTGTTTGAGCCAAACATACAAAGAATATGACTATACTCAAATAGCTATAATATGATTTCACCCACACAGCTAGAATATGACTTCACCCATTAGCTATAATATGATTTCACCCACACAGCTAGAATATGACTTCACCCATTAGCTATAATATGATTTCACCCACGTAGCTAAATAATGTAACTTCACCCAAACAGTTACAGAATATGACCTCACCCTTACAGTTACAATATGACCCAAGCAGCTATATAGTTTGCATGATTTCACCCAAACAGCTATAGCTATATAACTTCACCCATACAGAATACAATTGCTAAAGGAATTTCTCTCATTTCATGGCTGATGAGCAGCATTGACACGGATATATTGGACGCTCATGAAGAGGAATTAGTTGCAGAAAGTGTCCAATCAACCGACATTAATGGATGCAATCCGGTGAAGACAGTTGTGACATCCGCTATTCCTCTAAGCCAATCTCATGCTCTCATTCCGGGTTCCCGAAAATTAGAGCTTCCCTTGTCAATGATTTCAAATTCGCGAGTTAATTGTAATTAATAATTAATCAATCGATTCAAAATGGTAGAGAAAGAGAGAAAAATGTGTTTTACTTTCACAAAATTTCACAGAGAAATCACATCAATGAACGTGTGACAAAAACTTAAATAGGCATTATCAGAATCTAAGTAATAAGTGCAATAAGTCCTGTAAGTTCAAAAATGTGCATAAGAAATTGAATAAAATCTAGGCCATCAAAGATGACGCAAGGCGTCCTATCTAGTTGACCACACAGTTGGCTGGTGGAGCCAGAAACGTGCCCGGTTAAAGGTATAATACTGCGGTTAAGTAGATGCATAGTTGTAATTTTAGGACAGTAGATCGTCAGTTGCTGATGTGCTCTAGAATCTGGCGCAAAAACTCTGCCTCATTCTCGTAGCTTTTACTACTAATAATTCAACGGTTTTACCTCTCATTGGTTTTACCTGTCACGGGTTTTACCTGTAATGAATGTTACCTGTCATGGGGTTTACCTGTCATGGGGGTTTTACCTGTCATGGGATAATGTTGTTATGGGTTTTACCTATCATGGGATAATGTTGTTATGGGTTTTACCTATCATGGGATTTTGTTGTTATGGGTTTTACCTATCATGGGATTTTGTTTACTTGCAATTATAATAGCGTTTAATGCCATTGGACTAAATCAAGCTCTTTGTTGCTTCAGGTTTAACTATTTTTATCTTGGCGTCTTATTATCGAGACCACTTTCAAACTCAATGTTTTATTTATTCTTTAGCATTTACTTTGTTCTGTTACAGAGGTCTTTGAATGTAACTATGAGCGTACTAGTTTTAGCTACCATGGAATTGGATGGCAATTCAAAAATTTGTAGAAAATATTGTTCTGACTTGTCCCAGCCTTGATAAAGAATTAAATTGAGAGAATTTGCACGAATCCAATCTGAATTTTGGCATAAAACGATTTTTCTAAGTTAAAAGGAATTCAGCGAGGGATTGGTAGCCCTTTTCTCCACAATATCTTGTCTAGTCGTCCCCTAGAGTTGAATGATCTGCCATTAAACGATGTAAGTTTTGATGAGTGTCCCACTAGCGATGGAATGTTGATCCTTTGATTGAAGATCTGATTAGCAATACAGAATATTCCAGTAGAGTCTTCTCAGAATATTCCTGTGAAGCCTTCTCGAGATCTTCTTTACATCAGAACCAGAAACGTTAGAGTGGATATAAATTACTCCTCTCTTTCTCCCACTCTCAATTTCTTTCTCTCTCTCTCTCTCTCTCTCTCTTTCTCTCACTCTTTCTCTCTTTCTCTCTCTCATTTTCTCTCTCTCTCTCTCTCTCTATCTCTCTCTCTCTCTCTCTCTCTCTCTCTCTATATATATATATATATATACATATTTATATATATATATATATATGACTTTCTCTCTCCTTCTCTCTCTCTCTCTCTGTCTCTCTCTCTCTCTCTCTCTCTCTCTCTATATATATATATATATATATATATATATATATATATATATATATATATATATATATATATATATATATATGACTTTCTCTCTCCTCTCTCTCTCTCTCGCTCTCTTGCTTTCTTTAATCGCACTAAATATCTCTAACCCTTTCACATTCTCTCGCTCGATTTATCTATCACTTTTCTACCAAAATAACAAATATAAAATTGCATTTAGTATTCTCAATGTTAAGTACGATATATATCCACAAATAAATCAAAATTAAAAACGATATAGCGTTCAGTGGTCCCTAAACTGAGGCATATAAGAATGCAAAACTGTATTTGTTAGATTTCAAAACGGTATTTTATAGAATATTACATATCATTTGTAGAATACTAGATTGTGTTTAGTTGAATACAGGGCAGAATTTTGTTGTAATACAGTATTTGTTAGAATACTAGACAATATTTGTAGAATACAAGAAGTAGCCTAGTCAAGTAAGTCTATCACTCGAAGTGGAGAATAAGACGCTTGAATTGCGAGACAGAAAGAAAGAGACAGAGAGAGACACACAGAGAGAGCGAGAGAGAGAGAGAGAGAGAGAGCGAGAGAGGGAGAGGCAGACAGACAGACAGAGACAGAGAGAGACAGAGAGGGAGAGAGAAGGAGACTGAGAGAGAGAGAGAGACAGAGACAGAGATGGAGAGATGGGGACAGAGACAGTGGTGGGACAGAGAGAGAGAGAGAGAGAGAGAGAGAGAACAACACCATAAGCAGAAGAATTTTGAGGACGAGAATAATTCACATCCGCTACTCAAACATTGCGCTAGATTAAATTTGCAGTTGCACCATGCGTATCTTTGTAGTGTCGATAACAACTTTATCTGCTCACACCTCCTATAAAAAAGGTGTTTTCTACCCGGTACTGGAGGGTCAGTGGTAGCTTCAATTCCTTTATAGCAGAACTAGCTACTCTATCAAAGAAGTTTAACGAAAGAATAATAAATTAATAATTTACTTAATATAACGAAATTGTAAGGCATCACTTGCTTCGGCAAAATTACTCCATTAGAGATTTAGCCAGAAATTCGAATGAAAAGTTTGAAATTTACTTTTGAAACGAACTGAGTCTTAAAGAATTCATGAACTTTGTAAATAATTAAGTCATTTCTAATACGATGCTAATGCAAACAGTTCAGCAGAAATAAATCAAACGGTATAATATACTTGAATTTACATTATTATTTGCATATACATTATCTGGTATATGCCTGACTGTCTGCTAATGCTATCACTATATGCTATCATTAAAAGCTACCATTAGATGTTATCATTAAACGTTATCTTTAAATGTTATAATTACTGTAAATGCGATCATATAATGCAATCATTATATGAACACAAAAACTTCACCCAGAGATTTATGCCTAGAACTATTCATCAATACACGAAGAGTCGAATTTAGCATCTCACTATAAGATCACATTTTTCTCACATCTACGACCACATCGAGGAAGAAAATCTAAAGAACTGCAACAAGCAATTCTAAAGCACATATAATTCCAAGTCGAACCACTTCCTGATCTCTAGTACTCTAGAGGCGTTAAAGTTTAGTACCGGAGTAATTAGCAAAACTCGAAGTGTCGGGTCGGGCAGTAATTTAAAGAAAACTTCTCGAACAATATTGATCTACTTCTAATCTGCGACAGCTACAAGTGTTTAAAGAGCGGTCTAGCACTGGCATCGTCTAAACGCTCGAAAATTTAATATTTTCACGCGTCGCAACGTGTTTTACTCATTTCTACGTCTTCACTTTAGAAAGAATTTCCTAAAGAGAAGTTCTGTATATTTGCACAACTCTATTCTGCTAATTATACATCTTTCTCTTCCATCGACTAGATGGAAACAGGAACATAGGCAAATGTAGTCTGTTGCTACTTCCTGGCAAATTAAAGACAAAATGTAATTTAAAAATTTAGGAAGGGAAATATCTCTCTCTCTCTCTCTCTCTAACTTTCTGCTAAGTGGCAGGTCCAAGGTACATTTTCTTACTCAGAGTCTGCTTTCAAGGTCCATATGGAGCTCTTAATAGATAGATTAGCAAGTTAATTCCTTCATAGAAGGCTATACATTATCTGTATTTTACGAACGTTGGGGTAAAATATGATCTCTAAGATGCCTTACTCAGTTTTTGTTTTGTCGCTTCTTACATGCGCAGTTAACGGTTGGTCTATTCCACGATGGCCCGGACACAGCATGGGAGAAAAAGTCATTTGCGGATAAATCTAACATAATTGTATAACTGTAAAAAGTGCTCCAGTACAAAGCAAATATAGGACGCGGTAGTTTATACTTATCAGTTCTATAGCAGAATGCATATACTGTAGTAACTTCAGCAATAGAACATACAACGACTAATTGAATTGAATCAAACATTGAATCAAAAATTGAATCAAACGAACCATAACGACTTATATTAGAATTGTAAGATCAGTAGTTGGGTGTTTACTTCAAACTTTCTCAATTAAGTCGCGTCTTGTTGACGATTTAACATTCTACAATGGATATATGAAAGAGAAAACAAGTAGAGCCTACACGCTTTTCGCTCTTAAAATACGTATAATACTGTATTAAGATTAATCAATATATATGAATTTAAAATATGAAATATTAAAATGGAATGTTACTACATCTTATTCTATAATATCAATTACCAAGTTAGTTCTGCACAGATACGTTAACTTCACACTGCTTTTATATATAATAAAGTATATTATACATTAATTTAAATACGACCATGCTTAACAGATATCATATGATACACTTTACTTTTTAAATATACTTCTCTGGTAGCTTATTGCTGCTTTCCTTAGAAACTGCCCTGCTTACGTGTATGATCATAATTTTTCCGTTTTCAAGGCTTTCATAACGATAGACTGCGGTACAAGGGCTAACGAAGCGAACGCAGTATTCTTGTGACACATTTCTTCAATATTCTATTCAACATTTCATTCAATACACAATATACAGTGGAGTGCTTTAAAATATTCATTTTAGACCTGGTCACCCGAGAAAGCTCCTGATTGCGTTGATGTAGAATTTAATTAAATCACTACAATAATGTTAATCGAACAGCCAACGCTTTTATAAATTAGTCGAATTCTACAAATGCTTTGCAATATAAAGATCCGACTAATAACAATTTCAAAGGTAAATTTCCGGTGCACTAAACATTCGTTTCCGACCGGTTTTAGTAAGAATGGAAATGGAAAAGGCTCTGGTCTTCGCAGTAATTCCAGGGAGTGAAAATTCAATTGCGCACGTACTCGATTTTATTGAGAGAAAAAACTTGGTTATAGATGAAGAAGTGACGACAGGAGAGTGAGTAACAACAGTTGTAAGTAGACAGAAGAGTAAAAGGGGAAGACAAAATACTTATAATCTGTTCCTTTTATTTCCATCATCGATCTGACAAACCGCAGACTGTAACAATATGACAGATAACATAGCAATGCAACAGATACAGGCAGAAATTCAACACAAAATCAAAAATACAAGATTGAAAATTATTAGATAACATTAAAAATATATTGACGAAAGCAAACTTATTTATAAAATGCAAACATGCACTCAACTCTTCAAACTTTTTCAAGAGCTGATCGTCTTAAACCAATGCAATAAAATTTCCTTACTTACATGCTGACAGATTAAAAATAAAATTATTTATAAAATGGCATCAGCATATTACCACATCAGGGCTAATAACTTATGAAGTGTTCCGAAGCGACAACCATAGCAGATTGGGAGAGTGAATTTTGTATGTTAGATATACTTACTTTATACTTCACGGCGGGATTAGCGCATTGACGCCGGGATTAGCGCACTTGGTTTAGTTGCGCGTCAATTGTCGAAGTTAAGCTCCATCGACCTCGGTTAGTACTTTGTAGGTGACCACCTTGGAAGACCGAGTGTTGGTAGAAGCTTAGGAAGGAAAAAATCCCAGGGTGATGGAAGGTTATTCTTAAATCCGCGCAGGCTGCAATTGATACGGCATCAAAAGGCAACGATTACTAATAGCCATGGAGAGGAAGGAGGAGATGGGTATTAAACAAGCATCTGTGCTTCCTAACCCAGTGTGCCGCTATGTTATGTTACGTTATATGCCATTTAAATGAATACTAGAAAGAAAATGAGAGAAGAGGATTAGAACAACGTTAACTATAAGTTGACGGATAAGTTAAAACTATCAGAAGTGAGTCTTAAGATAAATCACGTATCTCTTTCTACTCGCTGGAATATGAAAACTAATTAAACAATAATAAAGTAAATCACAAATTACAGAGAATTGCAAAATTAAAAAACTATGTTGTTATTAATTTCTACAAATTAAAGCAACCGTTTTAGAAAAATTGCGACACATTAATCGCAATGCAAATTGTGCATGCAATTAATATTTTCATTTTAATTATTTTGTTGCATTCAGTACAATAAGCAAATAAAGACGAGACATAAGGTAACATAAAATATCTATTTTGCAGATAACGTCTTTATTAGTAATATAGCTCTAGTGCAATGAATTTTTACTTTTGGCTACTAAAACTTCTTTTCAAGAAAAGAACAAAAAGTACTACGCATATAATATTATTGTCGCAACAAGATAAATATCTTCCCTTGAATCTCAGTTTAACTAGGGTCAGGATTAGAAAATTTCTGGCATTTTGCTCGAGATTTATCAAATAGTATATCAGTCTTTATTCTCGGTCTTCCTCTAACCATATTTTCTTGCTATATAATCATCGAATTAATCAAGTTCGTGCTCAACTGTCAGTGTCCACACTTTTTTATTATTGATTTTTCTGCGATAATGCAATGGTTGACGTGATTTTTCGCTCCCAATGTGAAACTCTACAATTTATAAATAATGCTTAATCATTAGCGCTGCCCCATAAAGGTCATTATTACCTCAACACTATCTCGCAGCATGTGTCACACAATAACTCGAATAGCTCTGAATGTAAATACACAGAATTCAACAATTGCTCACTTGAACCTACTTGTCTATAGAATGAAGAATATAATATCTATGCCACTTCATTGATTGTACATTTAAAGTGACCATTGAGTTATGCCGCATTATCTGCTAACTGCCCACGTTATCACTGTAAACTCTGCAAAGTATGATTGCATAATAAGTTATTCTTAGGCTAATTGTTACATAGCGATAACTCTTCGTTACTTTTATGCCCATCATCTTTGTTACTAAACTTTTGTCCAGACACAAATAGAAAATTATTTTGACTTCTTTGCGATTGTCAAAGAAGTCCAAATTTAAAAGAAAGCGTATTCATTTAGTAACTCCTCCATTGTTTTACCTGTACATGTCCATTCGAATCTTCCATTGATCTAATATCGGAATCGTAATTCTACGCAGCATCTTGAAAATTAGAATTTTATATCCTCGCAATTTCTACCGTTATAGCTGCTGACTTAAAATAATAGATCATTATTTTCTTCGTTTATTTAATGTTAATTATTTTAATGCTATTTAATAGTCGTTGATAGACAGGATCGCTACGTATTCGCGGACTAACTAAAAATCTATGACTACATTATAAAGTAAATTATCAGAAACATTGTTCTTTTCTTCTTGTCTTTTCCTTTGATCTAATTTATTTAAAGAACTTTGATCTAAACTCAGCTTATTCTAATTCTATTTTAATCCTGCTTAAATCCTACTTTTTCTATTTTTATAACATTTAATTGGTTATGATTCAATGCAACTTCTTTTTATGCAATCATGTTATTTGAACGCGGCAATTACAAGCTCTGTTTACTGGAGTATTCCTAAATAAAGAAATTACATAATTGGCTAAAGACAAAACGAAAAAATATGAAATACCTTTCTCGTCAATAACCAATAGGCTAGTCAATATTTGCTTTGCGGAATTCACTTTCCGTTTAACAGTTTCAATACATCTCTATTCTTGCCGGTTCTAGGGCCTTTTGCAACGTCTGTTTAAGCGAAAACTTCATAAAAATAAATAATTAATTAAAACTTAAATACTGTAGTTCAAAATAACATCCGTAACATTTCCTTCACGTTCGAAACAAACTTTAAATCAATACTGACGCGAAACTCATACTATTTTTATTTCAACAAAATTCCTACTTTTATAGCATAACTATTTTTACTTGTATTCGGTAAATAACGGACTCAAGTTGTACATAATGTAGATATATTGTTGTATTTAATATATATATATAATAATTATATATATATATATATTATATAATATATATATATATATATAATTTCTTAACATTGAAACAGATCAATCCTGGTCTCAGAAGCAGACGGATGATCCGGTCATTAGTCTCACCAGGATCATGCGGACACTCCCGTGAGAATCCTGGACGTGACGCGGCGTCCCTTTTAACGGAATCCATTAGAGGGATCTGAGAATGGCTCGGTGACTTAGACTTACTGTGCCGGGTAATTAGACCGCAGTGAACGAGTGTTCAAATCCATATCTACACGTCTCTGGTATAATAATTAGTTCAATGCGATTATAGAGTGATTTTCAGACTTTCTCTAGTGTTTTACTATAAATGACGTGTCCAACCAATCAATCAATCAATAAGAATTTAACATCCGGTTCCTCTCAACAAGGCTATGTCAGGGGCGTCTCTTGCAGATTTTACACAAACAGAGGCCAAAACACCACACGATGATAATTGAGTATGCAGAGACCACAAGAGAAAGCGACATCAGCGCAAGTCCAAAATCGAAGGCAAGAGGTCCAAAGAGAAAATTCTAACTAGGATGATAGAAAATTATCAACCCAGTTAATTGCGCCTGTAGTCTATTTGCAAACTACTATTCGTCCACCGTTGTACCATATTATCGAATTCTATTCGATTTACAATGATTTTCAGACATTCTCTCGTGTACTACGTGAAAATCGAGGGTTCAAGTAGCAAATTCATGCTATTTGGACGACAGAAGATTAATGAAAATATTCTTTCATTGTCGCTGTGAGCACTCCATCGATCAACAAGTCGAATCAACCAGAAATTCTATCGAATGTTAATAATGCTTCAGTAGAACACCGTTCGGACAAACGGTTAGAATAACATAATAAAAGAGTTAATAAAATATAAGTATTATTGTATTATTAGGCCTCAGTATAATGTAACAAAGTTAAGCATCGCAGTATGCTTCAGTAAACAAAATTATCTGCTTCAAAAGACTCTGTTCAATGGATCAAGTTAGAAATATTTAAATAGGTCTATGGAAATCTCTCTCAACGCAATCTCTCAAGGGAACTGCTTACTAATAACGAATCTAATTATGCGATTATACTACTGATGGTAATGATGGTAAAGATGCTAATAATGGTGCTAATAGTTTCTTTGTATGAATGAACAAAGATACTTTAGGCTAATCATCGGCTTGGTCTTATCGGTAAACGCTCATACTTTGAGTAATTCTAAGAATACAGATTCGAATCCTGCCAAAGCCAACATCATTTCTCCAAATGTACATTATGTTTTCTAACTTGAACAGAATAATAAAGATACACCTCGACGAAATAATTTTAAAAGTAATTATCATAATTAGTTTGAGCTTAATTCACTGCACAACAAAAACTAATTCAAAATAATTCATCACATCGAGGTATCCTATTCAGTTGTTGTTTCAGCCTTGACCACGAAACCTGAGCAATGTATTGCGGGGATTCTATGGATTTTAGATTTAAGAGAAACCGTTAGATGATTCAATTATAGTGAGGACAAGAATTCTAACGTCAAATTTAACGTTGCTTTCGTCTTTAGTGAGAGAAAGTCGATCACAAATGTGGAGCACCGGTTATGTGAACCCGACACCTTTCGATACGCAGATAGACACCTAACCGATCAGAACACTAGCTTAGCAATAGTTGGCAATGGTATGGGGCTATACAGCAGTATAGCCCAATATCATCGATGCAACACATTGCTACGAATACAAATACAACTTCACTAAAGTAAAATTCAGTAAAACAACCCATAGCAGGTGATAGCTATATTATCTCGATCATTATTATAGGGCCTACTATTATATTATTATACTCATATGTGGACCTTAAGTGGAAATCTGAAGACAGATAAGAGTGGAGGCGTTATATACCATGGACCTGCCAGTAGACAGTGCACTGAGAGAGAGACTATTATACTACATTTTATTGGTAGGCCTATATATCCTTAGGCCTATATACAGTTGACTATGTATCTCATAGTATCACTACTCTCAAATAGCTAAAATATCTAGGCCACACGACGGCATATTAAATATAGCATGCTACAACTTGATTAAATGAACCCTAGTTTAGATCTCTTTCTCCTATAAAATTCTAAACAATTAAACGGTTCAATAATTAAACTTTTGTAAATAGGCCTATATATATATATATATATATATATATATAATATATATATATATATATATATTAACATATATATATATATACAGTATATATACATGTATATACTAATATAATGAATAGCTTATAGGCCGATACCATATATATATATATATATATATATATATATAATATATATATATATATATATATATATATATATATTTATATATATATATATATATATATATATATATATATATATACATAATCCTAAAATTCTAGAGTCAATAGAGGACTACACAATGCATTACAGAACGGAACTGAGCCACTTGAAGAAGAACTCGCTACAACGCAATGTTACGACCTCTCAGACGTTATAGCGCTATCTGGCGGGCCCTCGGTTTATTACTTGCGATTATATGGTCACTTTTTGGACAGAATTATTTGCATCATCGCGGGCTCTAGTTTACATTTATCGCGGGAATTTGTAATTTTATCGCAACTTTTTAAACTATCGCTAACCCTAACCCCTGCCCTTCACCCTAACCCTAAATATATTCCTAAGAAAGTAAGAAAATTTAGTAAAACTTCAAAGAATAAAAAGTGACTCAAAACAAGAGTCCGCGATGATGCAAATAGTTCTGTCCCAATAAGTGAACATCTAGCCGCTTCTCAGTTTAATCGTCAACTCGTCTGCAAGCCCTGCCTGTACGAGCTAAACATTGCGACCTTATCTCGTGTTATTGTTGGGCTAATCGATGAGATTTATAGCGATAATTTACAGGAACCTCTCGGCTAGTGTCATATTACTGAGCCTTCGTGTGGGTAAATTTCTACTAGACGTTCTGCAATCAGTGTCTCATACATAGCTATTCATAGACTAGTGTAACTTGTGAACTTGAGGGGGACAGCTCCCTAGTTCCAGGGTTTACCACCCTCCAGTAAACATTATTTACCCACCCCCTCTCGTGATTGCTCACTTTAGTAAAATAATTTCCAAAATGAGGCATCTCCATTAATTAATTAATAACGTTTTTATATTAGGCCTAATATTCAGCTTTCCCCTTAGTATAAATTTTCTTAAAATAGGCAAGGTCTCTTGAGCAGTTTGCTACTTCCTAGTTTACTAATACGCTATCTGAGGCTAGACTAGTGTAACTTGTGAACTTGAGGGGGACAGCTCCCTAGTTCCAGGGTTTACCACCCTCCAGTAAACATTATTTACCCACCCCCTCTCGTGATTGCTCACTTTAGTAAAATAACTTCCAAAATGAGGCATCTCCATTAATTAATTAATAACGTTTTTATATTAGGCCTAATATTCAGCTTTCCCCCTTAGTATAAATTTTCTTACAATAGGCAAGGTCTCTTGAGCAGTTTGCTACTTCCTAGCTTACTAATACGCTATCTGAGGCTAAACGAACAGACTTGCACAATATATAATTAATTAATTTTGGTCAACACTGTCCTTATTCGAAAGCAATATGTTTAAGAAATAGCATAAGAGAAGGAATAAAGTCTATACTTTATAGCAATATCCCAACATTGTAAATAACTTAATTTTAAATACTGAATATGCTACAACTGCACAAATTGCAAATAAAGACATATTGCAGGTAGATATCTAAAATGATAACTCTTGAGAAGCAAACTTAATTAAGCGTAAAATTTAGTAGGCCTCGTTTTTCCATATCCCTGGATGATTTTTCATTTCGACATAAAGACTCGGTTCGTTAGTGAGCAATAAAGCAATTGTGTGTAGGAATATGTGTCTAGGACCATGATCCTTAAATGTGTTGGCGAGACAGATAGAGAGAGGTGTTTAAAAAATCTTGCTGAATTAAAACTGTACTAATAGTAACTCTTAGAAATTTATTAGATCGATTTGATCGACAGTAAGTCATCAGCCTATCACGTGAACAGTTGATGTTCTACGTATGTTAGTTGATGTTCATGTTTATTGTTTAATAACACCGACAACTCACCTTAAGTACTGCTCGTTATTATTTTATTATTTCCAATTTTGTCGACATTTGTCTGAAAGACAGATATAATAATAGTAATAATATTAAATGTTACCCCGTGTTGTGTTTGCTTGAAGAATAGACCAACCGAGTAAATATGCACGTGTCGTAGAAGGCGACATAAAAACTAGATAAAAACAAATGTCAGAAAGGACATTCGGTTGGTGAACGCCTAGGCTCCAAAAATATTACAAAAACTTAAACGAATGGATAAACTTGAAAGTCTATTCGTATCCCCGACCCTGGTTAAACTGGGATTTAAGGGAAGATGATGATGAATACTATGAAATGTTTATCGTCCGTTTGATATGTTGATCAGAATGCTCGTCACATCAGAAGATCAGAACATCGGAAGACCTGAATAATCAGAGCAACAATGGACAGAGACATATGGAGATACTCGACCACGACTGACTTTTTCTAGGCACGACATTCGAAGAAGATCGTCAGCTTCAAACAGTAGACAACCATCGCAGTGATTAAAATGTATATTCTACGTTTTAGCGGCATCTCGTTGTTTCTACATGTACAAGTTTGATGCCACTGAATGAGCAGCAAGATATGAAATTGTAATTATTACGGACACGGTTACTTGGTAGATACTAGATATCTATTTAAGACATGGTTACTTGATAGATACTAGTTATCTATTTTAGATGATATGATTACTTGATAAATACTAGTTATCTATTATAGACATGATTACTTGGTAGCTACTATATACTAGTTATCTATTTTAGACATGATTACTTACTAGCTACTATATACTAGTATCTATTTTAGACATTACTATATATACTAGTTATCTATTTTAGACTTGATTACTTGGTAGATACTAGTTATCTATTAAACTGATTACTTGGTAGATACTAGTTATCTATTAAACACATGATTACTTGGTAGATACTAGTTATTTATTAAACACATGATTACTTGGTAGATACTAGTTATCTATTAAACACATTATTACTTGGTAGATACTAGTTATCTATTAAACACATGATTACTTGGTAGATACTAGTTATTTATTAAACACATGATTACTTGGTAGATACTAGTTATCTATTAAACACATTATTACTTGGTAGATACTAGTTATCTATTAAACACATGATTACTTGGTAGATACTAGTTATCTATTTTAGACATGATTACTTGATATATACTAGTTATCTATTTTAGACTTGATTACTTGGTAGATACTAGTTATCTATTTTAGATATGATTACTTGATAAATACTAGTTATCTATTTTTGACATGATTAGATTGGCTGTTGAATCCTCTATGTTCTATTCGAACCCACGAGGGTTCAATCCTGAGGTGAATTGAACCACGCTGATCTGAGGGTAAAATCTCGGACATTCACTGGCCTGATTATAGGGAAAATTGACTAAACTGCCTAACAGTTTAAACATGTGGTACTAAAAGTGATAGATATCGACATAGTTGATCATTTCACTTTAATGTATCTTTACTTTTTTACTTTTTCATAGTTAGTCCTCAGAATTTGACAGCTTCATCGCCAACAATTTCTAGAGGCTCGAGCTTGTAAATGCTCTTAAAGAAGGAACACTAACCTGAACTTTAACATTCTGATTCTCAAATTTATAATAAAATAAACAATATATGTATGTAGCCTAAAATAATAGAATTCTTTAAAAGTCATTTGGAATAAGCATCACTAAACATGTATAAATTCACATGAAAAAAGGTATATAAAATGCAGCTTCTCCTGTCAGAAAGCTCATGTGGTAAAGCAAAGAATTATGGTTTCTTCCTACAGAACTGTTACTAAAATATCGCCTTAAATTTATCTCAACAAGATAATTATCACTAGAATAACTCTTTTTATGCATATATAGTATACTGTATGACTGGTAGAAATTGTTCAACAGTTCGATCTTGTTCCACAAATAATGTATTTCATGGTTTGAGAGATGAAACTGCCGCAAATTCTACTCTTATCATTAAAATATTAATTGAGAACCTACACAAAGTTTATTGATTTACTGAGTTTATTTCAGATTTATTTCAATGCATTTACTTTTATGTTTACTGTTATAAATCTAATTAGTTACATGTAACAGTCTGAGAGAGAGTTCAAAGAGAATAGCCCACACATCTTGACCTGTCAGTAAACAAAAAACAATAAATATCAACAAACATTATTAACTGGTATAATAATTAGTAGAAAGCATAAATAATTTACCAAGCCTAGTATATTACAGTATAAATATTTGACTTCCAGTTGAAAATACTATTTAAAATTTTTTTATTAGATCTCTCGAATCGATTCGCTTCCAGCACAACCATTGCAGGTGCATTTGGACTGCATTCAGTAGGTCGCTATGCTTATTTTATGACGCAAATTGTCATGAAATAAAATAAGTTGCCAGCTCATTTTTGACGCTAAGTCACATGAGAGTCAGGCTAATATTAACGAGTACATTCACCAAGCAATAACAGACTTTTGTTCTATACAACGCGCTATTAGTTACTGTACCTCTGAGCCTAGAAGATAGTAGGCACATATGTGGTGTCACAGCGATCTCTGTGTTCTCAATCTTTAGTGGGATTTAATTAAAAACGTCTTAAATAGTACCACATTCAATAAATTAATTTTTGTACGCCATACGTTAACTCTGATTTATTCTGTCAATAATATATTAGAATTATCATGAACGCTTTATAATACCACAAATATACTTTAGATTTCAGAGTTATTACTTTGATGTAAGAAATAATGCTGGAAACAAAGGTTTATACATCAACTGCCCTGTTAGCTGGTCGATTCAAAGCACAACTTCCTTTGTAATCTACTGATTGATCATAAATGAGATAAACATCAACCAATTCAATATATTGTATACAAAAATTGTTTAACAACATTAAAACAGGGCTAAATGATTAAAACAGAAGTTGCAAAAATAACGAGCATATTAAATTCCATCAAGAGATTTGTAACCATAATAGCACGATTTACAGCGGCTGTAGTCAGCATATACCTTCTGTTTATGTATCATTTTCATAGTCCTTGGGGTTCTTGCGACTCAGCCTAGCATTCTCCTTCTCTCCGTAGTCATATAATAGGTAAGCTCCAAACAACGCTGAAATAAAATTACAAGTCAATGTTTCATCGACTTTAAACAACGCTGAAATAAAATTACAAGTCAATGTTTCATCGACTTTAAACAACGCTGAAATAAAATTACAAGTCAATGTTTCATCGACTTTAAACAACGTTCCAGTTGAACCTCTACTTGGTTAGTTTTACAGAATGGAAATAGAATCACGTCAAAGTTTAAATATCATTCAATAGAGGCAGAAATAAAAGCAACACCTGCTGTTTGATTAACTCTATGCAAAACTGTAAATAGAATAAAGCAATAAGTCTATCAGTATTTAATAAAAAAACAATGTTTCAATAATATTAAGCTCTAGTTGCTTATATTACATAATCAAGGAGCTGAAAGGGTTCATTTAGTTGACTTTATTATTACATATATGTTCCACTTTAATTTTACATTTATTAGTTTATTCGATTAATGTCAAGTTTTCGTCCGCAGCAGTACTTTGGAGGTCAAACAATCCCTTTTACATATTATCAGACAGGTAATACTCGACCGTGGATCAGTATTTGCGGGGTTCAAATCCTGGGCTCCCCCGTCACTGACGTCGCTTTCGAGCGAGGAAACTGATGTTAACCTTAGCTTTACCAGCTTTAATGCAGTCAGATACATTGCAAAATCAGTACATTACTTGAAGGTCTGTTGTAGAATGTTTGATAAATTAGTTTACTTGGAAATAATAATTACAGCGTAAAATACTGAATTAAACTGAATAAGTATCGCTCCGCTCTTCCTAGCAAGAAAACCTAATCTTTAGCAATCAATTATCCTTCTACACAGAGTACAAATTTTAATAACAATTATACTTACGAGGAAAGACGCGCAGAAACTGCGACTGAAAGCGCTTTATGGTATTGGGAATACCCTTCGAAAGAAAACCCGCAAAAGCTCTCTGCTCGTGGGGAGAGAGACTGTAGTAAATGATGCCGCTTACACGCACGCCAAGACTTCCAAAGTGGCGCCCCATTGTCTACTACTTTGTTGTCTTTGTATCAAACTAGAACATACGACAATAAAAGTGATTCATGTCAATTTGTATAAAAATGGTATGAATTTTGGCAAAAAAAATTTTAGTTGTCATAAGAATATAAGTTGGATCATCAGATAAGCTTTGTACTAATGGTGTGCTATGTTATATGGATGACAGAATCAGTCTAACTGAATCCATTGACATCATTTTAGCATTATTAGATCATCTTTATAACAAATAGTTGCCCAACAAAACAGTAGATATCATACTATGAATAGCAGCTCCTTTAGAGTTGTACCAGTGCTTTAATTTTATCCAAAATTTCAAGAAAAAGACTGAAGTACTGTACATCTAGGATTACTCAAAATACACCTCCATGAAAGTTTTTAATTTATTAATATTTTAATCTCAAAAAGTTAGCAAGGTCACACTTAGGACAATGCACATATATGGTACATCTTATAAATTAGTTCAATTAATTTTAAATCCCTTTGTACAATGCTTGCTAAATAAACTTACACAGAAATGCCCGCATTTTCTGTGTAAGTTTAGTTTTATACATCGTGTATTTACTAACTTTTAGGCATTACCACACACAAAAGTAAAAATTAAAACATAGACCTTACATATCATTGACACAAAAATATGAATATAAATTCTTATGAAATACATTATTTAGCATAGCATAAATAAAGATAAGGAATTAATCAGGACATTAGCTGTTTAACATAGGATAATTTTAAGTATCATATTTTACCAAACATTTAGCAACAAATATATTTTCTTTTCTCACTGACCTTCATACACACTCTGCTTCACTGTTCTTCGATTCTGTTGAGAATTTGCTTCTTGTTTGTAGTTTGTAGAGACTAGAAAAACGAATTAAAGCAAGCAAATATATGGAATAATTCTCTATTCCAGAGAAGCATGGGTAACAAAAGTAAGTTTTTAGGTTGTTAGGATTTTAAGAAAGCTAAAAATCTAAGAGCCCAAAGAGTAGGTTTATAAGATTTTCGAGACAGAAAATGTGAAGTTTTTGGAAAATTAAAGAAACTTAGGCTAAATCTGACCATTTAATTGACCTAAAATATGGGTAAACACTACAAATTAATAGTTCAGCCATTAGTTTAATCATAATCGAACCAGTAACGCGCAGCATTACAATTCTCGAGCATTGCTGGCTGCAATTAGAGTGCTACAGTCATCAATGATAACATCGAGTACCATTGAGACAAAATCAAGCCGGCGAGCAAAAAGAAGGTTCAAAAACGGTGCAAATTCCAAAATCCAGATAATCAGTCCAAAGTATAAAAGAGACCCATATGTATAAAAACCAAAATTTTAGAAAAGTAGGGTTTTTGCATTCCAGATTTAAAGCAAATAATTTTGATTATTGATGCTCACTAGTAATTAGAAGATATAGGGTCTATTATATTAAATTATTTGAGAAATAAATTTATCTATTAAGTTTCCAAGTTTAATTGACTATAAATATATCGCCTAAATCTTTCTGGAAATTTCATAAATGGGGCATATTGGTCTAAATTTGTTGTTTCCAATTGAGATATATCTTCATCAATGAAAATTAAGTAGAAAAAATAAATTATGAAAAAATATATCATTTACTGCAGTAATTAAAATTGAAATTAATTAATTGCTAGAATAGAAAATAAAATCTTAATTATTTGTGGAAATAAAATCAATCCATATAATATTTACCTCGGTTTTTTACTTACTTTGGGCATGATATCAATAGTAAATAACTTATAAATACTATAAATATATTCTAAAATAAATGATATCAGTGTAGCTGAGAAAAAATGTAAAAATTCTGTCATTTTAGATTCTTTGGCTATCCTAGACAAGAATTAACTATTGCACGTTCATAAGACCTCTAGATGTTAGGCTACACTAGTTAGTGTGATAAATACATTTTAGATTGGAAGTTGAAGATATTATTATCGTGGATGAGCATTAATTTTTATTTCGGGCAAGAAGAAGAAAGTTCTAATCGGTTGTCAACATCAGCCATGTTTATTGTCATTTCATTTATAGGGATTTAATGTTTACTTTTATAACCCTGAACTCATTCAGCCTAACAATTAGTATGTATAGTCCGATTGTTTTTGTAGTGCCTGGCTTGTTATGATAGACGCTGTGGACATTACAACTGTTCGAGAAAATGGATTATTTTGTCTAATTCTTCATAATTATCAAGAGCTAAATTTGCAGTTATTACCTAATTCTAATGTAATTATGTTACACTAGTGCGAGGTCTCCGTATGTGGAATTCTGACTTTATCAGCAACTGTTTTCTACTTTGTAAATAGTATTTTTGATTAATCATCATGTTATAGTTTAACGGGTTCATTGACTTTTACTTATGAATTTAAAACAAACATGTCTACTGAAACTGAAGAACCATTATCTAAGCGACCGAAAATGGCTCCAGATGTAGTTCTGCCAAGTTTCTCCAGTCCAGGTAAGACTTACAAATTAAAATTTGATGGCTGAACTAGTCTTTTAGGAAATGTTATTATAATAAATCCACTAACAAATCCACAAGGCTTCATGATACTATTTTCTCTGCAGCTTCACCCCACCCAAATTTTATAACTTTAAACCTTTTGCTTAAAACGTTCATATTACTTTTATTTGATATTGAATGACACTGATACAATTAAGTAGTACTTAACATTCTATAGTCATTATCAACTCTAAATGCTTAATGCCTATAATTTGGGAGGGTGAGGGCAGACTGAGTAAAACTGTGTATCTTGATCCAGCAGTTCTTAGGACTCTAGTAATATAGAGTTGTGAATAAATGTTTGTTATTGCTTGCAAGGTCAATAGAAGAAGGATAGCGCATAGTGTTGTAGATTCTAAGCAAAATCTGAAACCATATTTTCCCAGGCTTTTAAGACTACATTTTGGCTTTGATATTTGATAAAGTATGATATTTGTTTGACATAGTTCTGTTAATAAACTCTTAAGCTACATTATGGTTTTGATTAGGTAAGATATTTGTAGGATCTCTCTAGTGTTTTATCAAATTCTGGCCGAAGATACATATTCCTACTACTAGGAATTTATTTTCAATAATGGCATAAATATAAATTGCACTCTGTAAATTGCGCTCCATAGATCAAAAAGTTGATCACTGCACAAAAAGCTCTATCTTTATTCACTTCTCAGTGTAGTATAGAGCCTGGAAAGAGTATGACGTCTGAGGTATTTCCCTTTGCCTTCCTCAATTATTGCTGTGTCACCTCTTTTGACTCATGTAGTTTACAGTTGATCTATTCTTCTGTGGCCTGACACAACAGATCTAATCTTCTGTGACACAACTCGTGAAATTTGTTTGAAATTGTCTTGTTTTATTTATTACTATTTTAATTAATTTATGTTATTATTATTATTATTATATTTATTTTTTTAAATAATTTATTATGTTTGTTTCAGAATCGTTCATAGAGTGCGGGAGTAACCTGAGCTGTTCAGTGTCTGATAGTCCGACATCGCCTGCAATCTCAAGCGATATTGAAATAAGATCTAATCCAATGGACTACGAGGAATTACAGCTACAAACAGAGCAGCAAAAGATTAAGAAAGATTTCTTTGAGAAGAATAAAAATCTGTCAATGTTACTTAGTGATTCTTCATCACCCGGTAGTTTTTCCAATGACTCCTCGAATAAATTTAGTGCGCATATTCAGAATAAGAAAATTTCTATTTCTGCTGTGCATGCGGAAGGACTTTCTGTAAGCGCTGCTGTAATATCAAAAGAAAGTAGAAAACGTCCATATGTTGATGATTGCGATACCTCTCATACCTCCCGCGTGTTATCTGTAGCCGATAATAGTGCTACTACATCAGGCAGTGTCTTACGGTTGTCATCGTCGTCCGATATTTGTAACGGTGTCGAAGGGATTGAGTCGTCGTGCTGTGATAATCCTTTAACTAACGGTTGTTCCACTCATGAAGTCAGTGATAAACCTAGAAAATTAGCTTCCTCGATATTCACGACTTCTGATTGTAGTGTATCAGACTTTTCAGAATTTAAAGAGGTCGATAGTGATAGCCCAGAGATCAAGGTTGCGGCTGATGTAGAGTTTCCATTGAGTTCAGCTTCTGATAGTTTACGCATGAATTTAGTAAGTGGTAATAGTTCGATAAAATCTTTCAGTTTGAAGAGCAACAATCAAAATGCATTGAAAAATCATATTAACCCTCAACTTTGGAGTAGTGATAAAGGTTTACACGCTGATAATGTCATATTATTAGAGAATGAAGTAAAACATCAAGATACCGGAGACCCAAGCAGCATTGATTTGAAGGTTGGCTTTGAGATCGGGCAGCGTTATACTGCGAATTATTCTCGTAGCCTTGGTGGTCAAAATCACAAAAATAGTGCCGAAATGCCTGCAGCTTCTGACCAAGTCTCACTTTCACTTCAAGATGTCGAGCAAAGTCTGGAGACTGGAAGCAGTATGTGTGACATAGTGCAGGATAACTTGACGTTAGAATCTGCAGGTGTATATAGTTTAGATTCAGAGACGCCAGATTCAGACGAAGCTACTGATCAAGGTTTATCTGCTAATCAGAATTGCATTTATGTGACGAAAGAAAGTAGCGCTGAATTCTGTAGTTTAGAAGCTAAGATTGATTGCTCATTCAGACTAAATGAGATTTCTTCGTCTGATATATCCAAGAAATCTGAAATATCTAAGAAAAGCGATTTTTCATTAACGGGGCCTAGTAGTTTAGAAAATAGCGAACAGTTAGGATTTTCACGTGATTCTTGGTTTGTTGAGGAATCTGTAACTCTGAAATCACATGAATCTGAGGCGTATAGTGAACAAAATGATGCAGCTGTAGTTGTCGAAAGTGAATGTGTCATCTATAGTTCTGAACTGGATTTCCCTTCTGTGTCAGCATCGACTGTAGAGTGCTCGTTGCCACCATCGGTTCAATTTACCGAGAGAGATCATGAAGAAGAAGTTAGAACAGAAGACTTTTCTGTAGAGAATTGTTTTTCTGATGCTGAGAATTTGCAGACGACTGCAGCAGAAGAAACGATAGATTCTAGAACAAGTTTGCTTGACTCAATTAGATGTATCTCTTCGACTAGTTTGGATAAAACCGACGTAAGCAACGAGACTAGTTCCGCTAAGGTCGATAACGATAACTCCAATTTCAGTCTATCTGATTTTATTAACACGAGTGAGTGTTCTACAGTATGCAAAGATCAGGAAGTTAACACCACTGACAACACAATGGCTGCTACTGAAAACGAAGATGACTTCATCGCAGACGAAAGTGCTGAAAAGTGCAGCACTGCAACAGGTGAAGCTGATAATGTCAGTGGAGCTCACGTTGGCACTTCATCTGTTTCAGCAGAATATGAGCAAGTCTCAATGACTCCGTGTAGTGGCATATCGAAGGGTTGTTGTAGTGAAGAAGGGATAAAAACCAGTGCCAGTCCAGCCTCATTGAAGGATGGGTTGGACAATACACAAGAACTCGGTGGAGAGGCAGCTTTGAGATCGGTCTGTCAGGTGAAGCAGGAGATAGTTGAGGATAATCAACTGATACTGAGTGTTGAAGAGATGCCAGGAATGCCTATAAAGTCAGAACATACTGCCAGTAGTAACCAGGTATGAGTTTATACATAACATAACGGTACACTGGGTCAGGAAGCACAGATGCTTGTTTATCAGTTAAGTCTGCGGATATTAATTTTTGCAATCTACGTTTTGTTTTGTGATTGTATTTGTTGATATTATTGGTTGATATTTCTAAACTATTTATTTATATGCTAATAATTTATAAATTATTGAATAATAATAGTAATGTCATTTTTACGAGCTTCTATTATTGATATTTCAATTCTATTGATGTTATTTCAGGATTCATCCTCATCTAGCATCGGTTTATCAGCAACATCTAATTCCTCCACTAACAGCTCCGCCCCTTCTACTAACCCTGCCCCTGCTATTAGCCCCGCCCCTGCTATTAACCCCACCCCAGCTATTAACCCTGCCCCTGCTATTAACCCCTCCCCAGCTATTAGCCCCGCCCCTGCTATTAGCCACGTCCCTGCTATTAACCCCGCCCCTGCACCGAGCTTGTTGTCAACGACTCCAGAGAAGTCAAAGCTGATTCAGCAGCAGCTTGTGCTTCTGCTGCACGCGCACAAGTGTCAGCGGCACGATCAGCTGATAGCTGCAGGCACCGTGCCGGCTGTGCCAGCTTGTCAAGTGCCGCACTGCGACACGATGAAAGGTGTTTTGAAGCACATGACAACGTGTCCTGATAGAAAGGCCTGTCCAGGCATGTCGATCTGTCATTGTTTATTTTATACGCTAAAGTAGTACTAGTATATAAAGCACTAGTGTATAAAATATTATATAAATAGTATATAAATTAGTGTATAAATTACTATTTCTGCATATTCAAGAGTTGATTGAGTTCTAGATTGATTGACTCTATTGGAATAAGAGTTATGTAATTGATTGACTGTGATTGATTGATTAGTCAAATCATGTCAGTTCAACTTGTTGTCTCATTATATGATGTGTTTGAATGCTGACTTCTTTGTGTTAATATCTCTAACATTTGATTGATTGGTTGATTGATTAAATGCTCTGCTGGCTGATATAGTGAATGAATGATTTATTGGTTGATTGATTTGCTATCTGATATACTGAATGATTTATTAATTGATTGATTGACTGTCTGATTTACTGAACGAATGATTGATTGATTGACTGATATACTGAATGATTGATTGATTGTTTGATTGATTTACTGTCTGATATACTGAATGATTGATTGATTGATTGTTTGATTGATTTACTGTCTGATATACTGAATGATTGATTGACTGTCTGATATACTGATTGATTGATTGATTGTCTGATATACTGAATGATTGATTGATTGATTGACTGTCTGATATACTGAATGATTGATTGATTTATTGACTGTCTGATATACTGAATGATTTATTGATTGATTGACTGTCTGATATACTGATTGATTGATTACAGTTCAGCACTGCACATCATCTCGGCAGATCATATCTCACTGGAAGAGCTGCAGTAGGGTTGACTGTCCTGTCTGCCTGCCGCTGAGAGGTTCTTCAGACCTCAGATCTGCTGTCGTCAGTAGATCTGTAGGCACCGGACTACAGCAGCACGGCACCACAACATCTCAACAGGCACCTCTTCAGCGGAACACGACACAGCAGCAACAACATCAGCTGCAGCATCAACAACAACATCAGCAGCTGCAGCAGCAACAACATCAGCTGCAGCAGCAACAACAACATCAGCAGCTGCAGCAACAACAACAACATCAGCAGCTGCAGCAGCAGGTGACTGCAGAACAGCAGCAGAATTCACAACAAGTTCAGCAGCTGCAGCAGCAAGCAGCTGGCTTAGCTCAGCAGCTGCAGCAGCAAGCAGCTGGCTTTAACTCAGCAGTAACGAGTTCAGGACAGAACAAAACGAACCATCTCGGTTCTTCGTTTTCGTCAACCCATGATTCTAAACCGCTTCTTCACGACGAGTCATCCACAGCGGACCTTAAATCAGCGGGATTCAGTGAGTTGATGAGAACACTGGGACTGGATGAGATGAGTAGAGGAGGGGGAAGTGGCGGTGGTGGTCAGCTAGATACTGCTAGTACTGGGAGTAATAGTGGTCAGTCTAGAACTGATGGCGTCGCTGTGAGTGAAAATTCTGTGACTGGAGCGGACAACACGTCGCCGGCTAAAGATTGGCACAGGACCGTCACCAGTGACCTTCGACATCATCTCGTCAATAAACTGTGAGTTCTATATTAGTAACAACTCTTGGTCATTTCTTTGAGTCATGATGATACCGTTGTCAACTTACTGCCTCGAGGGCCTCGAGGAATCTGTCAATATAGTAATAGTAACATAAATGTGGTAAAAAGCTAAAAGCTAGTGTTAACGTCGGTTTCCTCACTTAAAAGCGATGACATGCGAGCCCAGGATTTGAACCCCGCACATACTGATCCGCGGTCGAATAACTTACCGACATCGCCCTGGCTCCAGCCTGTGATAACAGCTCTCGGTCACTTCTCTTAGACTCACGATGATATTGTTGTCAACTTACTGCCTTGAGAAATCTGTTAATATTGTAATAGTAACATAAATATGGTAAAAAGCTAAAAACTAGTGTTAATGTCGGTTTCCTTACTTGAAAGCTATGTCAGTGACGGACAAGCGCAGGATTTGAACCCCGCACATACCCCGCGGTTGAATATCTTACTGACAGCGCCTTGGGCTCCAGCCATTGAGTACAACTCTCGGTCACATCTTAGACTCACGATGATACTGTTGTCAACTTACTGCTCGTGGAATCTGTTAACATTGTAATAGTAATATAAATAATGTGAATGTAAGGTAATTAATTAAAATGATTGATGAGTGATTGAGTGAGCGATGATTAACTGATGAATGAATGATTTATGAATTGATAAAAAGCTGGTAAAGCTAATGTTAACATCAGTTTCCTCACTCGAAAGCGATGTCAATGACAGGTGAGCCCAGGATTTGAACACGCACATACAATACACATACACCCCGCATATCGATGAACAATTTATTGATAAATGATTGATTGAGAAATGATTGACTAAAGACTGATTGATGTAAACTATGCTATTGTTAATTTACAGCGTACAGACAATTTTTCCCGCTCCCAATCAGTCAGCATTGGATCGGCATAAAATGTTTAATCTGCAGCAGTATGCGAGAAAGGTTGAAAGTGAAATGTTTGCATCTGCCAATAGCAAGGTTTGTAGTGCATTTAATCAATTAATTATTTATTAATAGGGTTTTAGTTTTTGTCTTATGCAAATCTAGAGTTATTTGGGTTGATAAATTTTTCTTTAGAATAAAAAACACGGCTTAATATTGATATTATTAGAGCACTAATAATAATTCATTATTATTATTGCAATATTAAAAATGAATATTATTATTATTATTATTATTATTATAAACTATAATCTGTTATTATTATTATAATTTAACCTATCTGTTTGTCTCTACATCTGCTTGCATGTGCCGCTCTGTGTTTGCTTATGTATTTGTATACCTGCCTGTTTGTGTTGAAACGTGTAGGAGGAGTACTACCAACTGCTCGCTGTGAAAATGTATAAAATTCAGAAAGAATTAGAAGAGAAGAGACTGAAGAGACTACGAGAGCAGAATGTCATCTCGGACGGTGGTATATCGTCTGATCCAACGTTTCAGCAGTTTCCTAACCAGCCGTTTCCTAACCAACAGTTTTCTTATCAGCAGTTTCCTAACCAGCAGTTTCCCAATCAACAGTTTCCCAATCATATATCTCAGAATCAACGGTTACAGAATCCGCCGATGCAGCAGATGCATCAGTTGGGGAGTCGGCAGCACATATTGCAGCAGCAGCAGTTGCAGCAGCGTCACATGCAGCAGCAGCAGCAGTTTGAAATGAGAGCTCAGGAGGCGTGGCTTAGCTCAGCCAGACAGCCCGTGCCTCAGCAGCCAATCAGAATCAACGAAATTCCTGCCGAGAGATTCGGCCCACAGTTTAGACAGGATCAGCACATGCTGCCGTCTGGTTAGTTCTGCTAATTCGTAATTTAGCTGAATCAGTAGTATATCAGTCAGTTGTTCGGCTGCAGATTAGTATGTGAGAGAGAGAGACAGGGGAGAGAGAGAGAGGAGTTTATTTATTTCAGAATCACGTCCCATTGCAATGATACAAACTAGTTATCCTTGTCCACAACATAGGTAACTCGTTGCAGCAATAGTCCTTAGCAGAAATAGTACATTAAATACAGTCACTTCATGGTTTAGATAATTTCTTATGTTAATAAGAAATACTTTGCTGTAAAGAAAATACCTTATGTGAAGTGAAATACCCTTGTTGTGAAATACCTGTGTTTATCCCCGTGTTGTGTCCGGGTTGTTTGAAGAATTCACCATCTGTTGACTGCACGTGTCGTAGAAGGTGACCAAAGCACTACGATCCAGACAAACGTCAGAAAGGGCATTCGGTTGGTGAGCATCTAGGCTCCAGAAATTGC
This sequence comes from Enchytraeus crypticus, assembly GCA_905160935.1. Taxonomy (NCBI): domain Eukaryota; kingdom Metazoa; phylum Annelida; class Clitellata; order Enchytraeida; family Enchytraeidae; genus Enchytraeus; species Enchytraeus crypticus. The sequence continues at coordinate 2,488,951 of CAJHZI010000484.1, read as the reverse complement.
TAACAAATTTGAACAAATAGAAAAGGCTTAAATAGGGGATTGACTGATGATATGATGTTGGACAGAGAGGATTTGAGACAGTTTATTATATCCCGACCCTGGTTAAACTGGGATTCAAGGGAAGCTGATGATGATGATGATGATGATGATTATTATTATTATTATTATTATTATTATTACTATTACTACTATTATTATTATTAGTAGTATTGTTATTATTATTATTATTAATTTTTTTAGTTAGAGATATGAGCAATAGCAAGATGGCTGACGGTATTATTAACTCAAATATTTATTACATTAAATACATTCACTTCAGAAATAGGGGATAGGTTGGTTCAATCTCGACTGAGCCAACCTATCCCCTCGACACTCAAATAACAAATCGTACACATCAGCACATAAATTAAAATCTTGAGAAAATACAGAGAAGTTATTAGCTGCATTAAGTAGCACACCAGAGAGCAGCATTAGACTAGTTAACTTAAAAATGAACACAGTTAAGCACCTAATTAGTTTAGATAATTTCTTATGTTAATAACTTATGTTAATAACTTATGTTAATAACTTATGTTAATAACTTATGTTAATAACTTATGTTAATAACTTATGTTAATAACTTATGTTATGAAATATGAGCAATAACAAGATGGTTAATGGTGTTGTTATTATCAGATATGGAGACTGAGCTGCTGAGGAATCCTCCACTGAACTCTCTCTATGAGATGAGTCAGGCCCCAGGTTCTGCTTCCTCTGTCTACTAATTCTTCATTTATGTCCCTGACATCATCCTTGTATGAGGAAATGGACGTTAAACCATTTATTATTATTATTATTTTCAGTTTGCATACAAACGATTAACTAAATCTTCAGTCGTCTCATTTCTCTGAAATTCTGCAAAATTCTTTAGTTGACTAACGTATAGGACTGTTACAGTTGCACAAAATACTTAACAAATTGCGATGAGGTGACTATGGTCTGTCTAAGACTATATGACTGACTATGCAGTCTTTTGCAAGTTTACTTTATTTCTTATATTCGAGCTGCGGAAGCCGTCGGTGTAAATTTAGGAAGACAGAGAGAGGGAGAGAGAGAGAGGGGGTGGGGAGAATTATGTCTATTGAAAGTACACATATAAGCCCAAGAGCATCAAAAGATAGACTTCAGACAACCAAGAAAAGCTGAGAAATTTCAGAAACTATTTTAAGTTAATTGTTAAACGGCAAGAAAATCTACGTTCTCTACTAAATGACGATATTTTAATTGTTATTATTCGTTTATTACTTGAAATCTGACATACCGCTGAAAATGTACAAACATACATGGAACAAAACGCAAATAGAAAGTTCAATAATACCGTAAAGTCCAAGATCTAAGTTTTATAACGCTCATTATATAATACTCTAATTATGAAATCTTATACACGAAAGGAGTGTGTTTAAATAGAAATGAAACTGAATTGCGTTAAACTATTTAAGTTAATTGTTAAATGGCAAGAACGTATGCGTTCTCTACTAAATGACGATATTTTAATTGAATTGTATAGGCGAGAGAACGTATGGAGCAAGCATGAGTCGACAATTTTCTCGAGCGCCCAGTGGACATGCAGCCGTTGAGCCAGTGTATGGTGCTAGAGGAGAGCAATTTGGCATGATGCCAAGACCTCTCAGCATGTCTGCTTCAAATCATGGCTTGAGGCCAACGAATTCTGGCTTGATGCCAGCTAGTCCTGGCATAATGCCAACAAATTCTGGCACGATTCCAGCTAGTCCTGGCTTAACGAATTCTGCTGCCATGATGTCAGCTAATTCTGGCACGATGCCAACAAATCGTGATATGATGTGCTCGGGCTCTGGTTTCACACAAGTATCGAGTCACGGCATGATGCCAGCCTCAGCTCTTGGCACAATGCCAGCTTCAGATCTTGGCACAATGCCAGCGACAGTTCGTGGCCTGACTCCTACAAACGTTGTCGGAGGCTTGAGCAGCACGGAGGAGCTGATGTCGAGCACCGCTGCTGTGTCGCTCTCATCTCTGGGCGTCGACAGTCAGGCGGGCTCAGCGAGCAGCCTAAGGGCCACGGGGACTCCCAAGCAGCAGCTGCAGGAAGCTCTTCTCAAGAGAATGGAACAGGTACCGTGCATGGCTCTTAACTGGAAAATGCGGTTTTCGTAGAAATTTAAAATCAGTTTTAAGAACGATCCTATAAAGGTAGATATCCAATTAACCGCGTATAAAGTTGGTAAGCTGATGTTAACGGCAGTTTCCTCACTCAGAAGCGATGTCAGTGACGGACGAGCCCAGGATTTGAACCACGCATATACTGATCCGTGGTCGAATATCTTACCGACTTCACCACTGGCTCCTGCCAAAAATAAATAAAGATTATAAATATAAATATTGAATAAATATAAATATTAAATATCAATATTTATAGTATGAATATTGATATTTTTATGGAAAAATGCTGCAAAATTCATTGAAAGTCTAAAGACTAGTTTAACGTCAGTTTTGAGTTTCAAAAACGTCAGTGATGGGACGAGCACTGGATTTGAACCCTGCACCCACTGATCTCACTGCACCCACTGATTCCTCTGATCTGCAATCAGGAAAAATTCTACTGGCTCAGTTCTATTTAAAGAAAACCTACAGATTTATAGTTTCTTTACAACTAAACTGTCCGTACTGTTGGGGCACTTCTGGCTGGGATTTGAACTTATTTAGTCTTATAAGCTTATATTGCTTATATATATATAGCTTATATATATATATATATGTATTATATAAGATATATCTTATAAGAAGATATAGCTATCAACTCGTCTGTATACTCTGTAGACTAAACTGTGTGCGGAGTTCAAGTCTTGGGCTCGCCCGTCACTGACATCGCTTTCGAGTGAGGAAACTAACGTTAACCTTAGCCTTAACCTTAGCCTTAACGTTAACCAGCTTTAGAAATATTGAAGCTATTTGTGTAATTTCTTCAATATTGTTTCTCGCAGATGCAGCAACAGCCTGTATTGAAACAACAACAGCAGCAGCGACTTTTGCAAAAATCTACCGCCACTCGACCGAATAGTGAAGACTCTCAGTTTGCTATACAAGACCATACAGCTAACGTTGTGCCAAATACCTCCTACAGCCTATCCAATATAGGCACTTCTGTAGTTAGCTCCTCACCTATTAGCAGTAGTTGTACTCAAATTCTCGACAGTGACATATCGTGTAATCTCCCGTTATCGCCAACTTCCTTCCTGGCATCACTGGCTTCCAGCTCTTCCATACTTCCACCAGTGACAGACGATTACATGATTTCCAGTCATAGCTCGGACTCGACTATCAACGGTGCCGTTTTCTGTACTGAATTGAAGTATTCATCGTCTAACGTAGGGCCTAGTTTATCTTTGAAAAGCAGCTCACTTGGTACGGCTGCTACCAATGCTAGTGTCCATTTGAGTCCATCAGTGTCATATCAACTGAGTACCGGTTCTTTAGATTCGATAAAATCAGAAGTTATTGTTGAAAGAAGTGACACTTGCGCTGAGCAGAACAGTGCTGATGCTGTTTCTATGGGGAATAGTTTAATATCTGGTCGAAATTCTACAACTTTCTGCTCGTCTGCGGTAAACTCTTCTTCTCTAACGCCAACGTTCGATACAAAAGACGTCGCTAGCAGATCTCTTCCTCACTCGCTCAGTTGCTCCACCAATGCGACGGATTTAATAAAAGCAAATTCCTCCAGTCAAGTTGCTGATTCTTTCGCTCACGGAGAGTTATCGACAGTCTGCAGTCCCGCTGAAAAATCTCAGAGAACTTTAAGAAGATTTACTGGCACCAACAAGCCCACTCCTGGAGCCTCAGCCCCTAGAGCTGCCTCTCTTCTCAGCAGCCTGCTGGCCGATGGAATAGCCTCAACCGACGACGATGACGATGAAGCAAATCCGTCGAAGCGCGAGAAGAGCAGCGACGCGGATGGTCAACATCAACAACACTGTAGTTCTGATAGTCTGTCAGCTGATAGCGACGCAGTGACTGCAGAGATGAGTAGAGGTGATTTTAAGGAAGAGATGTCTGCTGTTAGTGCAAGCAAGCATGAAGCGTCAGAGGTGAAGTATCTGCCCGATGAAGATAAATCTTCGGATAGTTCCGCCATGTCGAGCGCCGGTCGTGCTAAGATAGAATGTCCTGATGTTATCGTTAAGACAGAACCTCCGACTAACGACGACGATGATGATGCGATGTCAGGTGACGTAAAAGTTAAAAGCCTTAAAACAGATGATGTGAAATCAGATAATGTGAAAGCTGAAAAGGATGGAGATGACAAATTTGCGGGTGAACTGGAAAGCGTGAAGAGGGAGAGTGATGGAGAGATGGAGGTTAAAATGGAGGAGGAGGAAGAAACTACTAAAGTTGTTGAGCAACCGAAGAAAGGTAACCATTATATACTTGATGCTGTCTTTGTTGCTAATTTGTTAAACATGTTTATGGTTGTATGTATCACTATTGTACTTATTAATCATACCTGTTATTATCTCTTTCTCAGTACACTGCCTACTGGCAGGTTCCTGATATCTAACATCTCCACTGTTCTCTGTCTTCCGAATTCCTCTTCATGTCTACATATGAGTGGAACTTTAAATCATTTAGCAATACTCATTCTAGTTGCTCTATACCATTTTCTTTGGAGATTCTGCTTATGTCGAGTTGGGCCCCCTTCCTGAGCACCTGTTATTATATTTAGTTTAAGTCCTAAATTGTAATTTGAAGTCAGATTTTCCTGATGTTAAGATTGATTTTACATCAGTAATGGGAGAACATTGTAATGGAAAAGTCCTTTTGCGGTAAAGTGCTGGGATTTTGAACAGAGTAATTGTATAAGTGAAATCAGATTCTAAACGAATGTTGCTGGATCGTTGTCGCATTAGTTTATTCAAAATCTATAAGTTTACTATTCTACAATCGCAATTTGTTTTGCGATATATTTTCAAATTGTTTGACGCTACTGCATTGTCAGTTGCGTTAGATATGATCTTTAGCCATATATTGGCAATAGTGTAATGTCAAATTTAAAGAATAAATGTTCAGTGTAAAAAAGAGATATTCAATGATATATATTATTGCAATTACCATATTTGGCTTTGTAAAGGTAAAGAGCTGGTTAACGTCAGTTTCCTCACTCTAAAGCGATGTCAGTGACGGGCGAGCCCAGGATTTGAACCCCATAACTTAATGATCCGCGGTCGAGTAACTTACCGACTTCGCACTGACTCCAGCCAGTGTAATCAAACGTCACTCATAATCACTAGAGGCGCTAATATTGCGAGCTTCTGTTATTTTATTTCAGTTGCTTGGCTTAAGGTGGAGGAGATAAGGGAAGCCCTATTACCACTGTGGGAGCTGATATACAATCAGGAACCTGAGGCCTCTCCTTTCCGTGTCCCTGTCGATCCCGTGCTGCTCTGTATACCGGTTAGAAGTCTTCCTCTCCTACCCAATCATACCCTATCTAGATCTCTCATCTCTGTCTGTTTTCTATTGAGATTTAGTCGAGTTGGATTTGTATTTTAAATATATATCTATAATTGATGTATATTTAAAATATATTTTCTAATTTAGTCGAGTTAGATTTAAAATGAGGTAGAAGATGAGCAGAGCTTAAATAGTAACCTGTACTTGTTTGTGATTAGTAGTTAAGAGCGTTTAATTCGGTAAATATTGTGTTTTCTTATGTATTGCGTAGAATTACTTCAATATCATCAAGTATCCTATGTATTGTTTAGGATTACTTTATTGTCATTTAGTATCCTACATGTTGTGTAGGATTACTTTTGACGTCATCAAGTATCCTATATATTGTGTAGGACTACTTTAACGTCATCAAGTACCCTATGTATTTTGTAGGACTACTTTAACGTCTTCAAGTACCCTGTGTATTGTGTAGGACTGCTTTAGTATCATTAAGTACCCCATGTATTGTGTAGGACTACTTTAATATCATTAAGTACCCCATGTATTGTGTAAGACTACCTTAATATCATCAAGTACCCTATGTATTGTGTAGGACTACTTTAACGTCATCAAGTACCCGATGGATCTCTCCACTATAAAGGAGAAGCTTGATGAAGGTCTCTACACGGACCCGTGGATGTTCATAGACGACATGTGGCTGATGTTCAACAATGCGTGGATATACAACAGGAAGGCTTCCAGAGTCCATAAGTTCTGCACCCGGGTATCTTCCGTCTTCTTGTTTAATAACATATTAGCATAGTTTATATTGGTTTGCAGAATTTTAGTTTTCTTGGTGTTTATTTGGTGATTGATGGATCTGCTGATTGATTGACTGATTAATTGACTGATTGATTGATTGATTTAATGATATATATTTATTCTTGCAAGATTTTCTTGATTACTGGCTGGAGCCAGTGGTCTGTAAGTTATTCTACCGCGGATCAGTATGTGAGGGGTTCAAATCCTGGGCTCTCCCGTCACTGACATCGCTTTCGAGTGAGGAAACTGTCGTTAACGTTAGCTTTACCCACTTTACTGCAGATAGTGACATTTGAGTGCGAGATAAGGGCAGAATTAATTTTTTGACTCATCCATTAACTGATCGATTTATCAAATTGATTGATTGACAGCTACAGCTGGCGGAGATATTTGAGTTAACTGATTTATTTATCTCAATGATTGATTGACGGATATAGCTGGTGGAGATATTCGAGTGTGAGATAGACGATGCTATGCGACTGCTCGGGTGACTCATCCATTAACTGATTGATTCATCTAATTGATTGATTGATTGATGCAGCTAGCGGAGATATTTGAGTGTGAGATAGACGATGCTATGCGGCTGCTTGGTTACTGCTGTGGTCACAAGCACATGTTCTCTCCCCAGGTGCTCTGCTGCTTCGGCAAACAGCTCTGCGCCATTCCTAGAGACGCCGTCTACTACAGCTACCAGGACAGGTAATACTGATAGCGTTATCACTGATAGCTATCAGGATAGGTAATAGTGATAGCGTTATCACTGATAGCTATCAGGATAGGTAATAGTGATAGCGTTATCACTGATAGCTACCAGGATAGGTAATAGTGATAGATACTACTGATAACAATATTAATAAATGATGATTTTCAGAGTAGGGAATAATGATATTATTTTCAGTAAGTAGTGCTGATAGTGTTTTGAATCCTGATAACAATATAACAGAGTCTGTACAATAACCTTTGGGATGACTATTAATTTTAATTTTTGTATTATCTAAATCTTGTAAAATCTAAATGTAACTGTTGAATTTGCTTTTCAATTTCATTGAACCGGTCCTAACCACATCGAATAACCGTTTTACATTCCATTTCTTCCATTATGTTGCGGTTTGATTCAAATTTATTTTATTCTATTCAGGTACATCTACTGTGAAAGGTGCTTTCTGGAGATGCCCCAGTCTGAGCTAAAAATAGAAATAAACGAAGATCCATCTCAGCCTAGCATGTGAGTCGTATATAAGAATATTTATACTTATATTTATAATGAATTCTTCTTCTTCTTCTCTATGTGCCGTGCCTGTTCCAAGCCTGGGCGGTCATGGTCATGTTCCTCCATATGTCTCTGTTCATTGTTGCTCTGATCATCTCTGTTTCAGTTAACTGCATCCATTTGCTAAGACTCTTAATAAACGTCATCCGCTGTTGACCCTTGCATCTTTTTCCTTCTATTATTCCTGTCACTACGGTATTTTCCACTATTTTGTTCCGCATAATGTGTCCGAAAAATTTCATCTGTTGTCGTCGTATTCGGTTCAAAAGGTCACGACAAGTTGACATTCTTTGTAGAACATCTTCATGTTTAACGTTATCTATATCAGATATAATGAATTAACGTGGTTAAAGGCGTATTTGCTTTCTGGTTGTTGATGTTATTTAATCACAATAAGCAAATAGTATTGAATTTATTCGTGACTGAAAGAGCAAACACTTAGTAACACTGCCGTGCTCCGCTAAGTTCATGTTTCTATGATACATATCCTCAATGAGTTCTGGCCTAAGTAATGTTGAACACATTAATATGCTCTGGCTGGAGCCAGTGGTGCAATCAGTAAGGCTTCCGACCGCAGATCAGTATGAGTAGGGTTCAAATCCTGGATCACTGACTCTTATATCGCTTTTGAGAGATGAAACTGACGTTAATATCAGCTTGACCGTTTTTAAATACAATTTTTATATATGCTATGTAAGTTATTGATTTTATTCTTGTAATTTTATTAAATATATGCTAAGTAATTTATCTGTTTTAGGCTATGTATTTATGCATATGATGTTCCTGTGTGTATGATAAGTATGTTTTAGTAATTTGTTTCATGCTTGAATATGATGTGCTTTTATAAGTGAATTATCATTTAAATGTTTCTAGAGTTATCCGCAAGGATGAATTCATACGAGAGAAGAACAATAGGCTGGAATACGAGTCGTAAGTATCTGTGTCGTTTAGCAGATTCATTGATTATTGATTAATTTATTGATTGATCTAATGATTTATTGAGTTAATTATCGATGTCTATTTTTTTAATAGAAATAATAGAGTTGTTGAATAGAATATATAAACTAAAATAGGGGATTGACTGATGATATGATGTGGGACATAGGGGATTGGAGAATATCTATTAGTATCCCGACCCTAGTTAAACTGGAATTTCAAGGAAGATGATGATGATGTCAATTTGTTGAATATATTTACTTAGTAATTAATTTCCATAATGGTGTTTCCCATGTGGTGTCCGGGACGCTGAGGAATAGACCAACCATTAACTAAGCGTGTCATAAGAGGTGATAACTTTTAACTGAATTTCCGGATTTTGGAATTTGCACTGTTTTTGTACCTTCTTTTTGCTCGCCGGCTTGATTTTGTCTCAATAGTGCTCGATGTTGTCATTGATGACTGTAGCACTCTAATTGTTGTTATTATTATTATAAAGAAAAACTGAAAAAGGCAATGACAACCCGCCTGAGATGGCATACTTTTCCCTAGCAAGTAAACTATATGTGGTATGGTAAGGTAAAACTTCTTGTGAAGGGATTAACTTGTTTATCTATGGAATGCTTGCTCTATATTGAGCATGAAAGCGGTCTCTGAGTATGAATATGCACATTGGACCTGCCACTTAGCAGAACACTAGGGAAAAAGAGAGATTGCTTTGTTGATTGATTGATTGATTGATTGATTGCTTAATTGGTTGATTGATTGATTGATTATTTGTTTGATTAATCGGTTGATTGATTGTTTGATTGCTTGATTGATTGATTGATTGATTGGTTGTTTGATTACTTGATTGATTGATTGCATACCTAATTGATGGATTGGTTGATTGATTGTATACTTAATTGATTGATTGACTGCTGCAGGTTGGTGACGTGTAGTGACTGTGGGAGGCGACTACACGCTATATGCGCCCTGCACATGGACTCTGTGTGGCCTGAAGGGTTCACGTGCGACTTCTGTCTTAAACTGAGAGACGAGAAGAGAAGGGAAAACAAGTACAGTGCCAAACGTATGGATCTTTTATATAGTGGCTAGTTAGCACTAATAGAAATTACTTTAATAGAGTAGTGCAGGACAAATATTTAAGTATTTATTTATTTAGTACTTACAAGTGTTTTTTGTCAATGTTAGGAACCTACAATTTCTCTATGTAACGACTTAACAGATTCCAATGAATGAAAGTCTTTTAAAATCTTACTTTTATTCCTCATATGGTGATGTAGTTTTGAGTGTCACTATTGAATGAGCATGTCTTTCATTTTCATTGCCGCTCTTTCTCTGATTTTCGGTGTACCGTCAAATAGCAAGTCCTTGGCATATAATTCTTCCATTTAGTTCAGTACTCAGCTATCCTATAAAGTAGCCTGACATCCCTTGTTTCGGTCTTCCTATAATTTTTTTCCTTTTTTTCATTCTTCTGCTACATCTGTTAGCAAGCATTGGACTTCATGTTTATGTTAGAATTGATTTATTTTCTATTTCGTATAGGATAATGTATCATTAAGCATTCATTGTCTGCTATCATGTAGGATTATGTATCATTTGTATCATTAAGTATTCATTGTCTGTAGTCATGTAGGATTATGTATCATTTAAGTATTCACTGTTTGCTATCGTGTAGGATTACCGACGTGTCGACTGTCGAGCTATTTAGAGGACAGAGTGAGCAGAGTGCTGAAGAGAAAAGACTTGAAACGTGAGGCTGGTGAAGTCACCATCAGGGTTCTGTCCAGCTACGACAAAGTAACAGAAGTTAAACCTGGTAATATCACCTTTTATTGCAATTTAATCAATTTAATTGTTGCAGCAAAGTCGGAAATTTATTCAGTGATCTAATGACTATCCGTTCGGTTGTAAAGACCTGATACATGATTTGTTTTTATCTGACATAGAAAGAGAGAGAGAAATATGTTTATTAGATTCAAACACAGCATATATTATGCAAAATGAAAACAAACACACGGAAATTGTCAAATTGAATAGAAAGCAAAATAATATATAAAAAAATTTGAAAAAGAGAAGTATAACATCAATCTAACAAATTAACATGCATAGATGAGTGAAATATAGGTTCTATAATGATTACTGTCGTTACAAGAGTGAAATATGTGTAAGAAAATGAAGGGTTTTCATATGGCAGTTTCTTTACTAGCATGTGGATGACAGCATGTTTTTCCTATAAATATATGACCCTCTTTTCATTTTATAAGATGAATATCATAATAGATCTGATTTCTTTATTGTCTGATAGATGATTATTATGGGTAAATAGTATTATGTTGTCAGTGAATGCCGCCCCTGCCCAGTAAATGTTAGTCAAAGCTGAGAAAGGCATACGGGGCCCACCTTGTCATAAGCAGAATCCCCAAGAATAATGGTATATCAGACGGAATGTTATAAATAATTTAAAGATACACTCGTACGTGGACATGAAGGGAAAGACGGTAGATGGAGAGGAGTAGAGGAGAGGCGTTATATACCATGGACCTGCCAGTAGGCAGTGCACTAAGAGAGAGAGATGATTATTGGTTGATAGATGATTGATTGGACTGATTGGGTGATTGAATTATCATTTGAATGATTGTTTTATCGATAAATTGTTTGATATATTGCAGGAATGAAAGCAAGGTTCTGCACTAGCGGGGAGATGCCGGATAGTTTTCCCTACAGGACGAAGACGCTGTTTGCTTTTGAAGAGATAGACGGTGTGGAGGTCTGCTTCTTTGGCATGCACATCCAGGAGTATGGATCGCACTGCCCTCAACCCAACTCAAGGTTCATCCATCAACAAACCTAATTAAATCTTTACTTTTAATAATCGTCATCATCATCCTCCCTTGAATCCCAGTTTAACCAGGGTCGGGATACGAATGGACTGTCTAAATCCTCTCTGTCTTACATCGTATCATCCATCACAAAAATAAAACTAATAAATTCATAAATATGAATAAATTTCATCATAAATCTTTACTTTTAATAATTCCTTTAAATTGTGTCACATTTTCTGGATCTAACGGTTAACTTCATTTAATTATTGAATTAATTACTCTTATTTAATTTATTTAGGTAATGGTTACTTAGATTTGATTGTTAGCTTACGGTAGTTTTAGGTTACTTATATGTTGTATGAAGCCCTTACTGTAAGACAGGATTTTTTGCTTTGATTAATTAATTAATTCTTTCATTAGTTGGTTGAGTTTTTTTTGGAAGATGTGGAGTTATATGTAACTATCTAGACTATAGAATTAAATCACTGTATTGTTTCGCTAATTCTTGGCTAATTTGTTTAGGGATGGTTGCAAGCGATCTCTTGATTGATTGATGGGTTGATTGATGATGTAGGCGAGTATATATAGCTTATCTGGACAGCATTCATTATTTTCAACCACGGTACCTGAGAACGATGGTCTATCACGAGATTCTCATTGGCTATCTCGACTACGTCAAGTCGTTAGGGTAAGATTGAGATAACTAGCATCCAAATGTGTTTTTTTAAACAAATTAAAATTTTTTAAACAAAGTAAAAATGTGTGTTTTTAAACAAATTTACATGTGTAGCTGGTGTTGCAACTGATTGATTTGGTGACTTGTTGATTGATTGTTGTAGCTACGTGTGGGCCAATATATGATTTATTGATTGATTGATTGTTGTAGCTACTTGTGGGCCCATATATGATTGATTGATTGTTGTAGCTTCATGTTTGGGCCCACATACGATTGATTGATTGATTGATTGTTGTAACTACGCGTGGGATCATATATGATTGACTGATTGATTGTTGTAGCTACATGTGGGCTAAACGTACAATTGACTGATTGATTGATGTAGCTACGGGTGGGCTCACATATGATTGATTGATTGATTGATTGTTGTAGCTACGTGTGGGCTCACATATGGGCATGCCCACCCAGTGAAGGTGACGACTACATATTCCACTGCCACCCACCCGAGCAGAGGATCCCCAAACCCAAGCGTCTTCAGGAGTGGTACAAGAAGATGCTAGATAAGGCTATGTCAGAGCGTGTAGTGGTAGAGTATAAGGTATGAGAGGCTATTATATGTGATACATTATTAGTACAGGAAGATGCTAGATAGGGCTATGTCAGAGCGAGTAGTGATAGAGTATAAGGTATGAGAGGCTATTATATGTGATACACTATTAGTACAAGAAGATACTAGATAGGGCTATGTCAGAGGAGCGAGTAGTGATAGAGTATAAGGTATGAGAGGCTATTATATGTGATACACTATTAGTACAAGAAGATTCTAGATAGGGCTATGTCAGAGCGTGTAGTGGTAGAGTATAAGGTATGAGAGGCTACTATATGTGATACATTATTAGTACAAGAAGATGCTAGATAGGGCTATGTCAGAGCGAGTTGTGGTCTAGTATAGTACTACAGTATTTTATAAATTTCAGATAGTTTACGTTGTACACGATTACCACGCAGTGTATTTACCATCTCTACCTATTATTATTATTATTAACAACGAAAACTTATATAGCAGTGTCATGGCCAAACTCGGTCTTCCAAACTACTTTACAGAAAGAGTTCAACAATAATAGCAGGCTAAATAACAATTACATTTAAATTAATATCTAAACTAGTATAAAAGGTCTACATATGAGTGGAATTACGTTGCTCTGTGTAGGACATCCTGCGCGATGCTATGGACAACAACATCAGCAGCATGGCTCAGCTGCCATACTTTGAGGGTGACTTCTGGCCCAACGTTATGGAGGACTGCATAAAAGAACTCGATCAAGAGCAGAGCTCTGAGAGAAAGCGCAAGGAACCGTCGCTGATGGAACTGGGTAAAAAGGAGAGCATGACGCCGCCTATCAGTGACGACAATGATAAAGTACGTTTTACTTTGACATCCATGACCGTTAATGATGAGATCTATCGATATGATGATATTTCAAGCAGTTGCGCATTTGACCGCTTTAGTCTGCTATTCATTTATAGGTCCGGTTAATTATTGGGGTTCGTGTAAAATGTCATGGCTTTATATCGATGATCACTTTGTTGTTCTTTTGACTGCGGATTAATTGTTTTTATCAATCGTCTGTATATGCAAATACTTCTTAGGCTGTGTTTAAACAAAATTACATTTTTTATCTTTTTATTTTTTTAGGCTTTATCGCCGTGATATCTATCACTTTGTTGTACTTTTGACTATGGATTGTTTGTTTTTGTTAATTGTCTGTATTTTTAAATACTTCTTAGACTGTGTTTAAGCAAAACTACATTTTTACATTACTACAATTGTTTTCAGTTTTCTTTGTAGCAGCAATTGAGTGACTCCGCATTTAAGACGTCTCAGTTTTAATATTTCATAAACTTGTGCATCAGTTGAAACTTATATCCAGGGTTGCATTTGTTAAGCTTTTCCAAAGTAGATCATTGAGGGGTCAAAGGGTTAACCGGGGGGGGGGGGGAATCACCGGTCTATGTCATAGGGGAGAGGTTAAAACTGGGGGGGTTTAAATCTTTAGTGAGGGGGATTACTCATCTGTCAAAGTGGTCGAATCCCCCATTAAATCCTACTCTGCTCATATATATTATATTTCAACCTTTTATTAGGACAAAATTCTAGCAGTATTTAACAGAGTTAGTTCTTCATATTTTGCTTTAGTAAGGATACGTCATTTTGCTTTAGTAAGGATACGTGTATAGAATTTAATAACAAGCTCAATTCTATCAACTTGACCAGGGTCTATGAAATCACTGACTTGGGGTGACTTTTACGCAAGACCTTTCTTTCTCCACTCACATCAAAATTATGTGTAACAAAGCCAGGAAAAAATCTTCTATTATTTTAAATTGCTTTAAATTAAAAGATAAAACATTACTCTTTAAAGAATTTACTGTCTTTGTTCGTCCTATAATCGAATACTGTTCCAATGTACGGTCTCCTTTTCGTAAATCTGATATCGATCTTATTGAATCAATTCAGAAGAAATTTACCAAACGTCTTTTTGGATTGAGTGACCTCTGCTATTCTGATAGACTTGAGATACTTAATGCTGAGTCACTTGAACTACGAAGACTAAAATTTGACCTATATACATATTATGAAATAATTAATAATTTCATTGATTTACCGTGCAGTGAATTTTTTACTTTTAAATCTGGTAAAACCAGAAACAATGGTGCTGCAATATACATAAATACCTTTAGATATAACGCAGAACGTTATCATTTTAAAAATAGATGTGTTAGTAAATGGAATAACCTTCCTCTTATTGCCATTAATGCAAGCTCTCTTCCGTCCTTTAAAAAGGACCTATGTCAATCTGATATAGGCCTACATAAATCTTTGAAGTATTGCTTTTAATTGTTTTTATTTCCATTTGCTGGTATACTGCTTTTGTGTATTTAGATTGCTTGTATACTGATTTTAGCGTATTTATTTTAGCTCTATGTTTGTGATTATCTTCACAATTGTACGTAGTATATTTTAATCCTAATAATTAATCCTTTAATTTTAATTTTCTACTTTTAATGAACTAAATCCGGAATATGTAAGCGCTTCTATAGCCTGTATCCTTCTTTCACACAAACGTTTCAATATTTAGCTGTTATATCTGCTTTACCTGTTTTAAATGTCTGATGTGATAAATAAATAAATAAATAAATAAAAATATTACATCTCACTTTGGGTCATTGCGTATGTTTTCTTATGATTGTGGTCTGTCAACTAGATAGGATTTACTTATCCTCTTTGATGACACGTTTGTATGCGTAGTTTTGTATGTCATGCTTTGAGGATAATGTCACTAAACATAGTAACTACTTGTCGTAGGACGCAGATTTCGTCCCGGGCAGCGGCAGCAAGGGGAAGAAGAAAGGTCAGAAGAATGGAAGCAGTGGAGCGGTGAATAAGAAGAAGAACCTGCTCAAGAGCAGAACAAACAGTGGCCAGCAGGGTTCTAAGAACAAGAGCAAGCTTACGGCCAAGCAGGGCGGCCTCACTGACCTCTCTAATAAGCTCCTGTCGACCATGGAAAAGCATAAAGAGGTCTGTTTACTGTAGTTCATCCATTAACGAGTTAAAAACCATTTGTTTAACGCTGGTTAAACAAATTAGTTAAACACTCTCTGACTGGAGCCAGTGGCAAAGTGGGTTAGATATACGATCGCGGATCAGTATGTGCGGGGTTCTAATCCTGGGCTTTCCCGTCACTGACATCGCTTTCGAGTGAAGAAACTGACGTTAACCTTAGCTTGACCAGTTTTAGTACCGATTTTGAACTCAAGTGTTGAATTTAAATGCACCTTTCTTGCATTGTCCCTTTTTATTTCAGTTATATAAACAAATGCAACAGTACGATGAAATGTGTTTAATGTGCAGCCTTAAACTGCTCGCATTTATTTTGTTTTGCGCTCACATTGCACAAGGAAGATGATTATGATGACAATGATGATGATGATGATGATGACGATGATGATGACGATAATGATGATGATCATAATGATGATGATAATAATAATCTACTCCCTTTTTATTTCCATTATAATGTGGCAAACCGCAGACTGTAACAATATGACAGATAACATAGCAATGTAGCAAATATAGGCAGAAATGCAACATAAAATCAAAAATACATGTAGAAGACGGAAAATTATAAGATAACATATAAATTGACCAAGGCAAACTAATCCTACTTTAAGAGCTCTAAAGTCTCATATATCTATGTTGATGATGACTCTTGGTGCTAATAATTATGACTAGGATGATGACGATAATGATCATAATGATGATGATGATGATGATAATGATCATAATGATGATGACGATGATCATAATGATGATGATGATGACGATAATGATCATAATGACGATGATCATCATAATGATCATAATGATGATGATAATGATCATAATGATGATGATGATGACGATAATGATCATAATGACGATGATCATCATAATGATCATAATGACGATGATCATCATAATGATCATAATGATGATGATAATGATCATAATGATGATGATGATGACGATAATGATCATAATGATGATGATGACGATAATGATCATAATAATGATGATGATGACGATGATGATCATAATAATGATGGTGATGACGATGATGATCATAATGATGATGATGATAATGATCATAATGATGATGATGATGATGATAATGATCATAATGATGATGATGATGATGATGATGATGATGATGCTAATGATCATAATGATGATGATGATGATGACGATAATGATCATAATGATGATGATGATGATGATAATGATCATAATGATGATGACGATGATCATAATGATGATGATGATGACGATAATGATCATAATGACGATGATCATCATAATGATCATAATGACGATGATCATCATAATGATCATAATGATGATGATAATGATCATAATGATGATGATGATGACGATAATGATCATAATGATGATGATGACGATAATGATCATAATAATGATGGTGATGACGATGATGATCATAATGATGATGATGATGATGATAATGATCATAATGATGATGATGATGATGATAATGATCATAATGATGATGATGATGATGATGATGATGATGATGATGATGCTAATGATCATAATGATGATGATGATGATGACGATAATGATCATAATGATGATGATGATGATGATGATGATGATGATGATGATGCTAATGATCATAATGATGATGATGATGATGACGATAATGATCATAATGATGATGATGATGATGATGATGATGATGATGATGATGACAATGATGATGATGATGATAATGTTAATGATGACGATAACGATAATGATAATGATGATGATGATGATAGTGATGACGATAACGATAACGATGATGATGATGATAATGATGATGATAGCGATAACGATAATGATGATGATAATGATGACGATAACGATAATGATGACGATGTTAATTATGATGATGATGATCATGACGACGATGACGATGATGATGACCACTCGTTGCACAGGTGTTTTTTGTGGTACGTCTTCACACGTTCAGCGCGGCCAGTGCTCTAGGACCCGTACAGGACCCTGATCCGCTCATCAGCAACGACCTGATGGACGGTCGAGACGCCTTCCTCACCCTGGCACGTGACCGCCACTACGAGTTCTCGTCGCTACGCCGCGCCAAGTACTCGACGATAGGAATGTTGTACGAGCTGCACAACCAGAGCAACAACAGCTTCGTGTACACGTGCAACAGTTGTAGAGTCAGCGTCGAGACGAGATACCACTGCTCCGTCTGCGATGTGAGTACCGCGACATACGATGCGGTTAAATACGTCATGATACAGTGAAATACATTATGAAATACATTATGAAATAGTGAAGTACAATACGTCATGATACAGTGAAATACTTTATGAAATAGTGCAGTACAATACATTATCCATAATTAGCGTATTAATTGTTGTATCAATTGTCTGTATTAATTATCATTAATACGAGACAACAACAACAATAGTTATAGAGTGCTACAGTCATCAGTGACAACATCGAGCACTGTTGAGTCGAGATCAAGCTGGCGAGCAAAAAGAAGGTCCAAAAATGGTTCAAATTCCAATATCCAGAAAAGCAGTACTTTGGACTGATTTTCTAGATTTTGGAATGTGACACAGTGCAGTACAATATACTATGATACAGTGAAATACTATATGAAATACAATACATTATTATACAGCAGAGTACGATATGAAACAAAGTAAAACCTTTGCTTATTATACTTATCAAGTTATTTTTTACGCAATTACAATTAACATTTGTTATAAATTTAAAGTTCATCTCTTTATGGTGTGTATTTATTGTGCTTTCATGTTTAATTGTGCAGGACTTCGACCTGTTTAATTGTGCAGGATTTTGACCTGAGTAATTGTACAGGATTTTGACCTGTTTAATTGTGCAGGATTTTGACCTGTGTGTCGCATGCTATGAGCGCCAGGGTCACCCACACGACATGGAAAAGCTTGGCCTTGACATTGATCCGGACGGCATCGTTGTCGATTCCATTCCTGACCCAGCTAACGAAGCAGCCAGCAGCAGCGACAGCAGTGCACCAGTTATTCTGACCAGCAGTTCAGCAGCTGCTGTGACGTCGACAGCTGTCACTACAGCAGCTGTATCTGCTGCTGTAGTGACAGCTGTTGACCCGGTGGAGGCTAAGAGAAGATCTATCCAGGCGTGTATAGCCTCGCTGGTCCACGCCTGCTACTGTCAGACAGTGGAGTGTCGACTGCCTGCCTGCCACAAGATGAAGCGCCTAGTCGCTCATACGAGATCCTGCAAGTATGTAGCTGCTGTCCTTGACGTTCAGCTAAGTTTAACGTCCGTTTCGTTGTTACAAGGGATGCTGTCAAGTACGTAGCTGCTGCCATTGACGTTCAGCTAAGTTTAACGTCTGCTTCCTTGTCACAAGGGATACTGTTAGAGACGGTCTGCCTGAGATTTGAACCGATGATCTCCTGCTTGTCAGGCAGATGTGATATCCGTTTGACGTTGCCACCGGTATATTGCGGCAGTAGTAGTCTCAAGTAAAACTACTAGTATGGCGAATATTTTGATATTGCTGTAGTAAAATGAGCTTCCATGATAATATCTATCAGTTTGTTTTACGTTAGCCATTATTCATGTGTTTGATTTTCTACTTTTAAAATTATAACATTCAAAATATCTAAACTAAGTTCCGTTTATGTAATTTATCGCAGTATTTTCTAACAACGACAGAGCTTGTTTTTAACAAACAGTTGCTGCTGTGGTAATACTACAACGCTTTGTAATGAAATGATCATCCTTATTGACATCTGGGTAAACAGAATTGTTTTCTCAGGGAATGACGCCCCTGCCCAGTAAATGTTAGTCGAAGCTGAGAAAGGCATAGGGGTCCGCCTCGTCAAAAGCAGAATCCCCCAAGAATAATGGTATATTAAAATGAATTATGTAGTTTATATAGTTGATTTCAAGATCCATTCATATGTGGACGTGAAGAGGAAAATGGAAGATACCATGGACCGGCCAGTAGTTTATATTTGTGATGGCAGTGTGACTTATTGGTCTGGTTTATTTCAGGAGACGTATGATGACTGAGGGCTGTCCCATCTGTAAGCAGCTGATAGCTCTCTGCTGTTTCCACGCCAAGACCTGCCGTATCAACCCTCCCACCCCCTCTGACCCCGCCCAGCCTGCCTGCCCCATTCCCTTCTGCTCGAGCATCAAAGCCAAGCTGGCGCAGACTGCTGCCGAGCAGAGGTTCAAGCAGTCGCAGCTGGTACGACGTAGGATGCTCGCCATGAAGGGCTCCTCAATGTCGTCCAACGTCTCAGAGACCTCGAGACCTACATCAGCGGCAGGGTCGTCCCTGCCTCCGTCCCCCGCCCTGCCGCCTGCCTACCCAGGGCAGAGCCAGCCCAGTGGTCAGCCAGCCCAGTCCTACAGAATAGGCGTGACGTCTGGTTATGAGATGGGCGGAGCTAGCGGTGGTAAAACAGTAGGGGGAGAAAGTTCAAACGCCCTCTCGCCGTCGTCTAGAATGATGGCTCAGTATAGAGGGGGTCAAAAGGGAAATCAGTCGATGGATGAGAATCATATGTCAGCCGGCAGATACGCCAACAGTCCGGCAGATATGTATGGTAAGTCTAGCTATGCTGGTGGAAAGCTGGGTTTTGCGGAAAAACCTGGTATGATACCGGGAAATACCGGCTTGATACCTGGAAAACCCAGTTCTCAGAATGTAACCAGACCCGGTATGACATCGTATGGTAGGGGTAAAGGTGGTGATGGATACGGAACTGGTAAACCAGGGTCTCTGATCTCTGGTGTAGGAGATAATTTAGGATCGATACAAGGTCAGGGTCGGTTGGGTTCTTCGGTGCAATATGGCAGTGGTAACCCTGCAATGATGTTATCTGGTGGGGGAATAATGATGGGTGGGGCTACTGGTTGTGTGGGTGGGGCCAACAGTCATATGGGTAGAATTAATAGTAACGTGACTGGAGCGAGCAGTGCTATTGGTGGAGCTAGTGGATTGATAGGCGGGGCCAATAGTGATGTGGGTGGAGCTAGTAGATTAGTGGGAGGAGCTATGGGTGCGGCTAGGATGAGTATATTAACGCCGCAGCAGCAGCAACAGCTGAGGCAACGCCAGCAGCAGCAACATCTGCTACAACAGCAGCATCTACTACAACAGCAGCAGCAGCTGCTGCAGAGACAGCACAGTTTGGTGGGCAGGCAGGAAGTTCCAGCTTCTGGTTGCATGAGACTTGGTAGCAGCGATGAAATGCCCAGTAGTGGTAACAGTGGTGCTCTGCAACAACAGCAACAACAGAAGATGTTGCACGAGCGAGCCATGAATAACATGCAACAGCAGCAACTGTACCAGCAAAAGCAGCAGCAGCTTAAGCAACAGCAGATGCTGCAGTTGCAGATGCTGAAACAGCAACACTTGCAGATCAAGCAACAGCAGCTGCAAAATCAACAACAGTCAGCTCTGGTGCAACAGCAGTTAGCGCAACAACATTCAGTGCAGCAGAAGCAACAGATGCAGCAGCAACTACAGCAGCAGCAGTCTCACTTAGATCAGCAGCAAATGCCTGTACAACAGCAAACACAACAACAGCAGTTGTCATCACTAATTCAACAGCAGACAGGCCAACAACAGCAAATGCAGCAACAAATACAGCAGTCACAGCAGCAACAACAGCAGGCCTTTCATCAGCAGTTCTCCTTAGTTCAGCACCAATCTAATCAGCAGCAATTACAAGGTCAGCAATCGCAACAACAACAAATACAGCAACAAATCCAGCAGCAGCAGTCTGGTCAGCTGCAGCCTCAAGTACAACAGAATCAGCCAGCAGGCCTACAACAGCGAGCACAGTCATTGAATCAGCCGCAACAATCCACGACAACGGAGAGCTCTGAACAGCCGGTCACGGCTTCGAGCGAAAAGACAACTTCGGAGGGGAGGGGGGGTAGGGAGGTATACTCGGACGAGACATCGAGATTTGTTCTTCATAGGATCCTCTCTACGATAAGGTCTGACTCCACGCCGCAAGAGAAACAAGCCGCCGTCAACATTCTCAAGTCTAATCCTCAGCTCATGGCCAGGGCCATTAGACAGGTTTGTGCTGCTAGTTAAATGTGTACTTCTTGAAATAATGGTGTTAAATTAGCCAGGGCCATTAGACCGGTTTGAGCTGCTAGTTAAACGTTTACTTCTTGAAATAATGGTGTTAAATTAGCCCGGGCCATTAGGCAGGTTTGTTCTGCTAGTTAAACGTTTACTTCTTGAAATAATGGTGTTAAGTTAGCCGGGTCTATTAGGCAGGTTTGTGCTAATATTTAAACGATTAATTCTTAAAATAATGGTGTTAAATTAGCCAGAGCTATTAGGCAGGTTTGTTCTGCTAGTTAAACGTTTACTTCTTGAAATAATGGTGTTAAGTTAGCCGGGTCTATTAGGCAGGTTTGTGCTAATATTTAAACGATTAATTCTTAAAATAATGGTGTTAAATTAGCCAGAGCTATTAGGCAGGTTTGTTCTGCTAGTTAAACGTTTACTTCTTGAAATAATGGTGTTAAGTTAGCCGGGTCTATTAGGCAGGTTTGTGCTAATATTTAAACGATTAATTCTTAAAATAATGGTGTTAAATTAGCCAGAGCTATTAGGCAGGTTTGTGCAGCTAGGTAAAAGTTTACATCTTGAAATAATGGTGTTAAGTGAGCCAGGGCCATTAGGCAGGTTTGTGCTGCTAGTTAAATGTGTACTTCTTGAAATAGTGGTGTTAAATTAGCCAAGTCTATTGTGTTTGTACTTTGTAGCATGTTGTAGCTCTGATGCTAATGTGTGTATAGCATGGTGTATGCTCTGATGCTAATATGTGTGTAGCATGTTGTGTGCTCTAATGCTAGATGTTAAACCTTTATTATTATTATTATTGTGTTTGTGTAGTCGCATGGTCCGAGAGCTGCTGCTCCTGCTTCATCCACTGAGCAACAACAACAACAACGCCTGGAGATGCAGCAACAGAAGCAGCTGCAGCAGCAGAACAGTCTTATGCAGCAGAATCAGCAACAGCAACAACAACATGTGGAGAATCAGCTACAGCAACAGCACGTGGAGAATCAGCAACAACTTCAGCAGCAACAACACATGGAGAATCAGCAACAGCTGCAGCTACAGCAACAACAGCAATTACAGAAAATTCAGCAGCAGCAGCAGAGCAATCAATTGCAGCAGCTGATACATCAGCAGAATCAACCGCAGCCACCACAGCAACAAATCCTGCAATCACAGCAACACGTACAACGCTTGCAACAACAACAGCAGCAGCAAATGTATCATTGCGGATCTGAAGGAAGTGCTGCGACTTGTATTGATCTGATGTCACCGATGCCTGCAGTGCCTGATGTAATGATGGATAGACCTACGTCGGCTTCAAGTCACCATAGTGCGGGTAGATCTTTGAGTAGGTTGTCTGATGCTCAGCTCATGTCACCCAGGAGCAACTTCAGTGAACCAGCGCATGGTCGTAGATCTGTGAATGTCAGCTCTGAGCAAATGAACGCTGGTAGTGGACAAATGAACGCTGGTATTGGACAAATGAATGCAGCTGGTGGACAAATGAACGCTGGTAGTGGACAAATGAACGCTTGTAGTGGACAAATGAACGCTGGTAGTGGACAAATGAACGCAGCTGGTGGACAAATGAACGCTGGTAATGGACAAATGAACGCTGGTAGTGGACAAATGAATGCTGGTAGTGGACAATTGAACGCTGCTAGTGGACAAATGAACGCTGCTAGTGGACAAATGAACGCTGCTAGTGGACAAATGAACGCTACTAGTGGACAAATGAACGCTGCTAGTGGACAAATGAACGCTACTAGTGGATACATGAATAGACAGAGAAGTGAATTTCCCTCAACCGACGGCAAGCAAAATTCAGAAAAGTTGAGTTTACAACAGCAGCAACAATGGATGTATAAGCAGCAACAGATGAGAATGCAGCTGCAACAACGACAACCAGAAATGCAGCAGCTGCATATGACTGGTGCATCAAACTCTCGGCAGCAGTTTGCAGCTAATTTGTCAGGCAGCATTGATAGCGGGTCTGGTATGATGGGAGATTCATCTCTTGATGCAATGCAGCTTTTGCCTTCACAACCACAGCCGAAGATGATGCAATCACAGCAGCAGATGATGCAATCACAGCAGCAGGTGATGCATTCGCAGCCTATGATGCAATCGCAGCAGATGATGCAATCGCAGCAGATGATGCAATCACAGCAGATGATGCAATCACGGCAGATGATGCAATCACAGCAAATGATGCAGTCACAGCAGATGATGCAGCAGTCGCAGCAGCATTTATTACAGGCAAAGCAACCGCAGTCAGTGCCAACTCAGCATCATCTGCAATCTTCGCCGCATTTGTCGCAAATACAGCAGCAGAAAATGATACAGTCTCAGCAGCAGATGATGCCATCACAACAGCGAATGATGCAGTCTCAGCAGCAGATGATGCAGTCGCAGCAGATGCATCAGTTCCAGCAGCAGCAGCAGCTGGGCTATTCTAAAGACCATCCCCTCTACCAGCAGCAAGCATTTGCTGCACAGGATCAGCAGCAGGCTATGTTCATGCAGCAGCAGCAGCAAACTCAAATGATGCAGCAGAGACAAATTGCACAGAGTGATTTGCATCAGCGGCAGTTACAGCAGCAGCAGCAGCTGAAGCAGCAGCAGCTGTTCATGCAGCAGCAATTTTCTGACGATACGACATCTATGTCGGGACCTGTAAGGTTTCCTCATCCGATGGGAGTTCGACCGAATGGTATGACAGGACAACGGAGCTATCAGCCAGGTGTACCGCCTTAGAAAGACGAGAGATAGGTGCTGTTGATGTGCAGAGATAGTACTGAATGCTGATTTCATTATGATTTGTATTTTATTTGAGAATTTATGGCAAATTCTGATTTCATTTGAGATTTTCATTAAGCAGATGTTAAGCAGATGTATTTCATTATCTGATGTTATACCCGAAGTTCATATAAAGTAAATATTTAGCACAGATTGATATAACACATATAGCTTTAAAACAAGTTTCTTTTTCCTTTCTGCTATCACTATATGCTTAAAACCTCTAGGATGGTACGTGCAGAGTGCCTAATCTGTAAGTAGAGATATTAAGGCTTTATATTTATCTGCTATTCTTTATATAAAGTTGAATTTCTACCTTCAATGCATAGTTGAAAAATTAAAATTTTTGCTGAGGATTTGAGAAATAGATCAGCCTGTAGCTGTATGTGTCTGAAAGGGTTACCGAATCAGATATTGAGACGGTCATTGAATTAGCAATCAAGGGTTATGGGATTTCATAAGACATTAGTGTGATATGTAGAAATATGAAATGAGGTTATTGTGGTTGAATTGGTTGGGCAAACAGCCACGAACCGTGAAGTATTTTGCGTTGTTAATATTGTACTGCTAAATTTTGATTTTCTGAAAAGCTTTAATGAACTGTACTCTTCTTTGACTTTTGCTATTGACTGTCTTTTTGTACGTGTGTATTGTTATATACATATAGTATATTGTCCTGTATCGTTATGTTCTATTGATACACTATTTTGTATTGTGATTGATATATCTATTACCTTGTAGTTACAATTACAAACTGTTTTGCCATACGAAGCAAAGTGGGCGCTTATTGCGAAATGTTCCCATACAGCGATGTCTTTAAAATCAGTTGATTGATTTGGACGCTATTAGTTCTCTATCTCTTAGTTAATTATTAGAAATTGTCAGTTAACTATGACTTACCACCGACAGGTAATGAAACCAACAATAAATCATCATCTAGGTGACATTGTAATGCTACTAATTTACTGCTAGTCAAGTATCTAGTGACAATACACAACGACAATGTTATATAGTGTGATGATACCCACTGGATATGGCTACTCAGACTTGCTTAACTTGCAGTGTTTCGCGGTATTTGCAGAGAAATTTTTACCACTGGTTTCATAACATCTTTCATCTGTCGACTAAATTAACTTTGATAATCTTCTACTCGCCAGTATTTAAGAAAAATTGAAATCCGGGTGGGTGTGAAGAAGCCCCCTTAAGCCACCTCTGCCCGTGATTTAAAGACTTTTAATGACAGATCCTAGGGGAATTGAATCCTCGTGGGTTCGAATTCCAGCGACGCTGATCTGAAAGTAAAATCTCGGACATTCACTGGACCAGTTACACGGAAAATGGTCTAAATTGTCTAACGGTTTAAACATGTGGTATTAAAAGTGATAAGATATCAACATAGTTGATCATTTCACTATGATGCGTGTTCACTGTTGGACACGGAAACGTTCACCAGCGATATGGCATAAATGAGTTCCTATTAGATTAATGGTTTCTTGGCAAACATCAATCCAACAATTTGGTTATCTTTAAATAAAATTATATTAGGAAAATTATATACTAATTTATTTCAATCGGTTGTTTGCTGTTTGGATCAGTGCTCGTTTGTAACGACTAAAGAGCCGCTAAGTAAATGCGATAAATATGTCGGTTTAATTTTTATATTAAATATTGCTTCGTATTGTATTGTTTATAATAATATATATCCAAGTACTCTCGAGACTTTTGTTATCCGCTTTAAGTGAATAACTTTTTTAACTTCTACAACTGTCGGGTTATAACGTGCTCACGGATGAAGATAAAATAGCGAGTAAATGTGTGCCTTGGACAGGTATATCTGCCGTATAGATTTAGCACAACAACAGTATAATGCTCTGCTTGAATTACGGTATTTGTGTGATTCTTGCAATATATAGTATACTTAATATACTACAATAATTAATATACTTAAGTACCAGCAGTAAATAAAGCGTTAAAAAGCGTTATATATATATATATATATATATATATATATATATATATATATTATATATCTAGCGTGATCATATATTCGTGAAGATATATAATGGACGTAGTAAAGGTGCCGACAGAGAAACTAAAGAAGAACAATGGACGCTTGGATTGGTACGTCGTGCTATGTAAATTCAGGTTTTCAATGCAAAGATATTCAGTTGTGTAGGACGTAGTATTTTATACACATTGAGGCCTGTGTAGAGCAAACGAGGTGTGTACGTGTATATTTTGTACATTAGCGTAGCGTGTACGTGTGTACGATGTTTAAATATGTGTGAAATGTACAACATTGTACAGTTGTGTGACGTTATTTTTATGTACATAACGAGTCCGATATATATATATATATATATATATATATATATATATATATATATATATATATATATATATATATATATATACTGTGTATACGCGAGCATGTACAGTAGCCAATAGACTCCTGTTGATAACCTTTGTCTTTAATAGTTAATATTATATTTGATACAATTTGTAAATATCTCTCGATACTTTAGCATTGTCCGTACTGTAATACAGTCCTGTAATTGACTCTCTACTAATAAACTAATTTCTTGTATTCTTCTCGTAATGATAGTTCAAATAAAAACCTACAGTCGAGTTTAGCGTCAGTTTCTCGTCTCGTAAGAATGGCAATAGAAGGGCGAGAGCGAGAATTGAATCCTACACGTACTGGCGGCGGGACAACTTGCCGATAAGCTACAGGTTCAGACGTAAACAATTAACAGTTTCCGGATTCTTCATTTTATTGTTTCATGGATGATAGAAAGGAACGATACACTAATATCAAGATACATGTCACTGCTATACTAGGTCATCACTCAAGATACACGTCACTGTTGCATCACTCAAGATACACGTCACTGCTGCATCACTCAAGATACACGTCACTGCTGTACTAGGTCATCACTTAAGATACACGCCACTGCTGTACAAGGTCATCACTACAGATACATGTCACTGTTGTACTAGGTCATCACTCGGGATACATGCCACTGCTGTACCATGTCATCACTTAAGATATACGCCACTGCTGTATAAGGTCATCACTCGAGATACACGTCACTGCTGTACTAGGGCATCACTCGAGATACACGTCACTGCTGTACTATGTCATCACTTAAGATACAGGAGGTACGACTTATCCATAAGGTATGGATACGGCATAGACTTTGTGAAGGGATTAACTTGTTGATCTAAGGAGTGCTCTTATGGAGCGAGAAATCAGACTTTAGAGTTTGAATATGTACATTGAACCTGTCACTTACCAGTGCACAGAAGACGAAGATATGTAGGTATGTATGTATGTATGTGTGTATATATATATATATATATATATATATATATATATATATATATATATATACATGTATATATATATATATATATATTTATATATATATATATATACACTGTGTTTTTATAACTGATACCCCAAATTTGTTTCAACACTAAAGTCGTAAGAAGTTGACCGATGTTCTTGAAATTTACAGCAATTGACCAGCAGCCAATTCTACAAAATATACAGAAATTTCGTTTGAGTATCTTTAAAAACGTGAAACGTATAGTTTCGCGAATAGGATTGGGGTCAGACAAGAAATTTCCAGTAATCCTGTATTGGAATTTTCTTATCTGACCCCACGCATATATATATATATATATATATATATATATATATATATATATATATATATATACTAGTTATTTTCTAGTTTTATATTATTTTAATTAGTTTCTATTTTAAAAATATAGTTAATAGTTAGTTTTATTTAGTTTTATATTATTTTGGTTAATATAGTTTTATATTAGTTTTAGTTTTTAGATTTCAGGCTTTAGTTTTAGTTTTATACATTTTAGTATATATAGTTAGTTTTATTTAGTTTTATATTATTTTGGTTAATTTATTTTTATATTATTTTTAGATTTTCGATTTCAGGCTTTAGTTTTAGTTTTAAGGCTTTAGTTTTATTTTTGGTTTTAGTTTTTTTAGGCTTTAGTTTTAGTTTATAATGTTTAGTTTCTAGTTTTAAATTACAAAAAATAAAGCTTTTAGTTGTAATTTTAGTTTAAGTTTTAATTTTAAGTTTTAGTTTAAATTTTAGATTCCAAGAAATTAAAGGTTTTAGTTTTAATTTTAGGTTAAAGTTTTAATTTTATGTTTTAGTTTAAATTTTAGATTTTATATTCATTTTTGGTTTTAAATTAATTTAGGTTTATATTAATTCTTGTTTTACTACATTTTACTGTATTACATGTACATTACTGTATATTATTAAGTAACTACGTACTAACTAACTAGTCCAAAAGCAACCAACAAACCGACCGACATAGCACTGAACATTTCAGACAAACAACCATACATTAGACATTAGACACTTTCCAACATCACAAATACAAACATTGAACGACAAAATATAAGAGAACAGGAATTATTAAAATAAAGAAAAATTAATAAGAAAGAAATATTAAAATAACAAACAAGCTCAAAATAGTATCAGGAATAAAAGTAGATTTTAAAAAAATAAATTGAAGTAGAAGTTAAAAAATCATAATTTCCACAAATAAGTAAATTTTTGAAGTAGATTAAAGAAATTGAATTAGAAGTTAAAAAAATATAATTTCCACAAGTAAGTAAATTTTTTTAGATAGGCACACTTCGCCGCCCCAGCATCTAGAGTTCACGGGTGGGGGATATCCCCCGATCTCTCTACGATACTGGAGCGCCCAGCGACGACCACGAGGATGTGGTGCCTGTTCGTCGCCACACGTATCGACAGCATCATCATGGGGGTAAGGGCTCTGGCCCCCTGCAGTAGGGCAGGATTCCCTCACCCCCACTCCGCTGCCCATACATGCGACACCAAGGAGATCAGCCGTACACCACAGTGCCCCACAGTTTACGTCAGACCCCCTCACAGTGTCTTAAAAAAATACTAAGTAAAAAAATAAGTGAAGAAAATAATAAGTAAAAATGAAAAGAAGAAGAGAAGAAAAGAGAAAAGGAAACAACAACAAACAATGACACAAACCCTACAAAACAACCAAACAACGAACAAACAATTAACATATATACTTAATACCGACATCCTGGTGGATGTTGATCCAGAATCCTGATGATGAGATTTCTTTAGATTTCCATTCCAGAATCCAGATTGTTCTTCCAGAAGCTATTTCGTACCTGTGCTAGGAAGGCAAAATATCGCCAACTTGGCAATAATACAATTTATGATATATATAACAACAAGTTATGCAATATATCAATAATAATATATCATATATCTCGCCGACCGTCGTCCTGTGCGGACGTGTTAATTAAGACATGGCTGAGTGTAACATTATTATGGCTGACACATCTGACAACCGTAGCGTAATTGTATGCGAACTCTTATGCTATCTGAAATGTAAACTAGGTAAACTTTCTAGCGTAAAGCTAATGAGTATCGTTGGAGACTTTTATTCGGCGGAAGATATTACTTTAGCAAAAGAACATCTAGTCGATTCGGTGGATAAATTGGGTCTTGAGAAATGGCCTAAGCCTGCTAAACGTAAGAACAGCGAGAATAAGTCTAAGACAGAGCTGAATGACATATTCAATGTCTTCGCTTTTTTAGAGGAGAACTTACTGTTAAATAAGCTGCCTAGTTTTGTAGCTGCAAATGTGGATAATCTACCTTCATCTAGGCTCGAGGAGGGTGATTTGCGTTGTGTCCTTAACAAGCTGGATTATTTGGATACTAAATTGGATAATTCTGCAGTCGCCTCGGCTCCTGTGGATATATTGCAGAAAATCAATGACCTGAACTCCATGATGGGTAAGCTGACTAATATTGAAAACCAATTAGCCTCGCTTTCCTCTGGTCAAGTAGAAAGGTTCACTGAGTCTAAACTTCTCAAAGACACATCTTCTAATTCCGTCACTACTGTCACCAAGGCACCGGGTAGATCATGGGCGGAATTGGTTGAAACCCCACGTCATTCTTATCAAAGTGGAGGTGAAAGAACTTCTGTGACTGCGGAGATGGACACTGATGGTATGGACTCAGAGGGATATCAGCGTGTTCTAGGAATGAAAAGAAAACGCAGTGCTACCGTTGCAGCCAAACCTAAGGATAACTTGTCAGTGAAAGCTAAAATCAAACCCAAAACTATTGTAGGTTCTAATACCCAGTGTGCTATTAAAGCGGCTCGTGAAATTAGGAAAAGTAAAATATTCTATGTCTCTAACATTGATAAGGAAACTGGATGTGAAGAATTTGAAAGCTGGCTAAAAAACTGTAATATTAAGGTTCACAATGTATTTGCAGCTAAGACACGATTCGAAAATTCGAATGCATTCAGGGTCAATATTGATGCTGATGATGTTAATAAATTCATCTCTGAATGCGGCCCACATCTGATTATAAGAGAATGGGTATTTAAACCACAGCCGAAACTTTTAGTTGTATAGGATGTCTACACATGCTATTCAATTAGATGATAATATCGTAAAGTTAGTAAGTTACAATATGCATGGTTTTAATCAAGGCATAACTATGTTAAAATCAATGTGCAATAATTATAAGACTGATATTATATTCCTGCAGGAACACTGGTTGACTCCTGATCAGTTAAATAATTTTAATTATTTCAATGATAAATATGTGGTGTACAGTTCTTCTTCAATGGAAAACACTTTGAAGAATAGTATTTTACGTGGTCGCCCTTTTAAAGGTTTGGCCGTTCTGTTAGACATTAAATTATGTAGCTTATTTAATTCAGTGTCTGTTGTTGCATGTGAGGATCGTTATATGATTGTGGCCTTGGATAAGTTATTATTAGTTAATATGTATCTTCCTCCTTGTAAAACGGCAGTGGAGCGTGACGAGTTGGAGTTAACGTTCAGTAGGTTAGAGTCCGATATAGCAGGGATTAACTATAGCTATGCAATAATAGGGGGTGACATGAATTGCAATTTGTTGAAGACGAATACTCAATCCACAATTATTAATGCTAGATTTAATAGCCTAGGTTTCGAGTTGTGTAATGCACATCTGAGATTCCTAGCGAAGTTATGTATACTTTCGCCGTGGAGAAGCGCAATGCTTATTCATACATTGACCATTTTCTTGTCAGTAATGTTAATATGAGATTTGTACATTCGTTAGTTACTATTAATGATTTTGACAATCTGTCTGATCACTTACCAGTTGTATTGAACCTCAGGCGTGACGCTATTGTGCAATGTATTGTTATCGATTTACAAGCAGTCAATGAAATTAGCACTTCTACTCCGAATGTTAAACTCAATCTAGACTGGGTCAATTCTAATAAAACAGAATACTATAAAATGACAAGAGAAGAATGTTACCCATTATTCTTGTTACTAAATGAAACTGATATTAACCGGCTATATGATAGTAGACTTGAGTTATTTAATCAATCATCTATTAATAACGTTTACAATGAAGTTGTTACCGTATTATACAATGCTTCTATGAAAACTATTAAAAATAGAAGTAAGAAAGGGGTCAAAAAATTTTGGTGGAACAGTTCTTTGACTGAGGTTAAGGGTTATTCCGCTAAACAGTTTAGTGAGTGGAAAAAAGCTGGGAGGCCCAATGCAGGGCCTTTATATGATGCTAAGCAGAAAGCTCATAAGGATTACAAGAAAGCTGTTAATCTTGCTAAAATCAATTCAACTAAAGTAATATCTGATAAATTACAACAACAGCTTTTAGAAACGAAAGCCAATAATTTTTGGAAATGCTGGAAGGGTCATTTTAAAAATAATAATACTTTCAATAGAATAAAGGTTGATGGCTTTCAAAATAATCGTGACATTGCTAACCACATAGCAAATAATTTCAAATCTGCTTGTACACCAAACTCTGAAATATTTCATAATAAATTTAAAGAGACATACGAAAAGCAAAAATTGGTATATACTTCCGAAGCAAATGATGTTGTTATCGATGTAAGATCCTTGGGAAATGCTATTAATTGTCTTGAGTTAAATAAAGCTGCAGGTAGTGATGGTCTGATGATCGAACATTTGTTGTATGCCCATGAATCTGTGTTGATAATAATTAAAACGCTCTTCAATATAATGCTTCGCACTGGATTGGTTCCCGACGCTTTTGGTATCGGTAGAACTACACCTATACCAAAATTCAAAGGGTGTAAAAGGGTCGTCTCAGCTGATGATTTTAGGGGGATCACTATATGCCCCGTCATCTCCAAAGTTTTTGAACATAGTATAAAAAAGTTCATTCAATTACCAACTTCAAGTAGGCAGTTTGGTTTCAAAGATAATGTTGGATGTATTAATGCAATACATACCGTAAGAAAGGTCATAAAGTATTTCAATGTCAAGCTGAGTACTGTCAATGTTGGTGTTATTGATCTGCGTAAAGCATTTGACAAATGTAATGTTTATGGCATATTACATATGCTTCAATGTAGAAAAGTAAATGCATGTATCATTAATACTCTTGAAAATTGGTTCAGCAAAAATAGTACAACTGTAAATTGGGCTGATTCTGTATCGGATTGTGTCCAACTGCTATCGGGAGTTAAACAAGGTGGGGTTCTTTCACCTTCTTTGTTTGCCCTTTTTGTTGACACAGTTTTAGACAAATTAGAAGCTTCTAAATTAGGTTGCTTCATAAATTATAACTGTTATAATAGTTTTATGTATGCAGATGATCTCATTTTATTGAGTATCTCTGTCACTGATCTTCAGAAATTATTTAATATTTGTGACATGGCTTTTACAGAGTTAGATTTACCAATAAATGTATCGAAATGTCACTGTATGCGCATCGGTCCTAGGCACAATTTTCAGTGCAAGCCATTGCAAATTAGAGAAACTTGTATTAATTGGGTGGATAGTATCAAGTATTTGGGAATAAATATTTTAAGAGCTAAATCTTTTAAATGTTGTTGGAAAGAGAGTAAATGTAAATTTTATACTTCAGTTAACACTATACTGGGGAGACTTGGAACAAAGGTGCATATTGATGTTTTATTAAAATTAATATTCGCTCAGGCGGTGCCGATCTTACTCTATGGTATTGCGGCCTCCGGTTTGTCCTTTTCGGAATTAAAAGACTTTACGTATGTATATAACAGTATTTTCTTTAAAACATTTAAATCTTACGATAAAAATGTTGTACTGAATTGTCAATGGTATTGTGGTTTCTGGCCATTTGAAATATTACTTGATTTTCATAGGTATAACTTTTTGAGTAAATTAATTGCCGTTAATCAGTTAAATGATAAAATAGAATTAGACAATTCTGACTATTTGGATTACAAAGTTTTAAAAAATAAATATGCACTCCAGACAAAAGATTCACCAGCTGTGACTCGGTTTAGGTTTTGGTCATATTTTGAAAGTCTAGTTTTAAATACTGAATAGGTAAATTTTGGTTTAAACAATTATCTATTTAGTAAGAATTTTAGTTCTGTTTAGTTTTATTTATGATATATCTTATGTTGTATCTGTAGGTGATACTTGTTTGTTTTCTGTTTTCGTTTTTGTTTACTACCATGACTTTGGTGAAATAAAGATTATATTTATATAATTAAATTAGTACAAATTAGTCAGTCAATCAATTCAACAATCAATCAACAAACATGCACACTTGGATCGATTAACTAGCATTAATTAATCAACAAGAATCAATCAATCAACCAGCATCAATCAGTCAATCAGCATCAATCGATCTATCAATATCAATCCATTAACCAGCATTGATCAACCAATCAGTCCTGATCAACCAATCAGCACTGATCAACCAATTGTCATTGATGAATCAATCAGCAGCGATCAACCAAATCAGTATTTTACAACCAAATCACCACTGATCAACCAATCAGCACGATCAACCAATCAGCACTGAGAAACTAACCACCATCGATCAACCAATCAGCATCGACCAAACAATCAGCAATGATTAACCAATCGGCGTCGATCAATCTAATGGCTCGATCAACTAACCGTGCATTCACCAACCAATCAGCACTGATTGAAGAATAGGAACGATGAACCAACCAGCTTCAACCAACCAACCAGCATTGATCAACCAAACGATGCCGACCGACCAACGACATTGCACGACCAGGCGATGCCAGACGACTAAGATGCTGGTGAGGCCTCAACCAGCACCCTAAAGTCGAGTGGCATCGATCAGTCGTGAAATGCCGATATAATCGATCAACATCGCTCAATCAATCAACACCAGCCAATCGGTCTACACCAGCCAGCCACCATTGCCAATAAATCAAGCAGCATCAACCGAATCGATGAATACCGATCAAGCCATCGATACCATTTGACAACTAACACCAATCAATCGAAAATCACTGAATAATCAGTCGACACCAACCAATCAAGCAACACCAATCAGTAAACCAACACCGAATATAATCAATCGACACCAATCAATCAATCAACAATGATCAGTCATACAATACCGAATTATCAATCGACACCAATTAACCAATCAACACCAACCAGTCCATCAATACCAAATAATCAATCAGCACCAATCAATCAATCAACACCAATCAATCAATTAATGCCGAATAATAAATCAACACGGATCAACCAATCAACACCAATCAATCAATCAACACCCGTCAACCAACTGCTACCAATAAATCGATCCCATGCATCCGATACATCACACCATACGGTATACTTGCGATACACGTTGTTGTTGTTGATCCTGATGAAGATCATCCGCTGCTCCAGTTGAAAATCATCTGCTCCAGATCCAGAGTTGAAGACCCACCTGCATATGATATGAATATTATATATACAGTACATATATAATCATTTAGATAGCGAAACTAGACACGTTTTAGATTCTATGCAGCATGATGTTGCATGCAGCCTAATATAAATTACATTAAATAATGGAAGTACTAATCCAATTAATGAAACTATTCAACCCAATATGCAAAACAGCCCTACTATATACAATTGCTCAATATAATCATAGCATTATTTCCTTAATTATTTGCATATAAATATAAAGTCTACGCACCAAGTTTCAAACCAACGAGAGAAAGGACATTCGGTTGGCGAGAGCCAATAGGCTCCAGAAATTGCTGGTATTAGGTTCTAATCCAGACCCTATAATCAAACTGGAGTTCCAAGAAAGAAAGATGACGATGATGATGATAATGATGATATACAATATAGTCTATCGGTAATTTAGTATAAATTTAGTATTATAGTAGTAGTACAATTATATACTGTATGTACTACCTACACTAATATAGGCCTAAACTGAAACGCTAATGTCATCATAAATTACCAATAATATTACACTCAAATTATATATTCTAATATTACTAACATGACTTCAACATAAAGCCCACAGTACTGCAATACTATTAATACATTTAATTGTGTATATAATACTAAAAGGCTAATATTATGATAAGAATATTAAAATACTTAATTATATAGAATATTAAACATTTCATGGGAAGAAATTGCGAAGATTGTTGACGATAGAAGCGAATGGGGGAATGTGGCCTCCTTGTGTTCTCTTCAGAACGCAAGGAATTGATGATGAATTATATAGAAAATATAATATAAAGATATTTTCAGAAATATATTAATAAAACGTACCCTATATTTATTTTACTAAATAAAAAAGACTAAAATATAGATATAAAATAAAAGCTGTTAGACTTACGTCGAGTTGATGCTCCATCCAGTGTGAGATTCCAAACGTCTCTCTTGATATTGAACTACATTCAAGTGACCAGACAAAATAGCGACAGAGGCCTACGAGGCTATGATATAGGCCTCTGAGGCTAGGACGTAGGCCTAGGAGGTTTTGATGTAGGCCTATGAGGCTATGAATTATACGTACGTCTGCATGCGTGTGCGTCTAGACTACTTTCCGTGGACGTTAATTAGCTTGGCTTTAGTCCTGTTAACTGTAATGAATAACAAGTTTAAATGTTCTAATCCATATTTAGACAAATTGCACGTAGACGGTTCATAACTAGGATGCACTGTAACAATAAATTGGCCGCCATATCAGACCTCCTTAATGTTTCAGACAGGATAATTCCTGATGCTCTAATCCATATTTAAAATACATTCTAGACAAATTACAAGTGGACGGCTCATAACTGGGATGCAATATCATAGTCTCTATATCATATCAATATCATTTGTCAGTCTCATAATGTCTCCTTAATGTCCCAGACACGAAAATTCCATAGCGAACTCAGTCAGACATCATGAAGGCCTAGTTGAAATTAATACCGTTGGTAAGAATCTCGGGGCCACGTAATCAGACAGTAGGTTAAATAAATAAATATAAAAATAAATGGCAAGAAATTGGAACAGGTAAGGAGTTTCAAATATTTGGGTCATACTGTAACCGATGACCGGAAATGTGAGACTGAAAAATGCAGTTGGGTTGCGTAAGCAAAAACGGCCTTCGGTAATAGGAAAGAACTTTTACCAAGAAGTCTAAAGAAAGACACAAAGATAAAGATAGTGAAAACTTTGGTTTGGACCACGCTATTGTATGGATGTGAAACATATGGACCTTAATTTGAGGAAGGAAGATATTAGGAAGCTCTAGATGCATTAATTGGAATTGTGGATTTGGAGAAGAATGGAAAAGATTAGCGGACATAAGGTTACAAATAAGGAAGTTCTAGAGATAGTTGGTACAGATCAAAGATGGTACAGATAAATTTATTAAGTTCGAGGCAGAGGGAGGCCGAGACTAGGTATGTTATATTATTTAAAGACCCACTCATACATATAGGCCTATGTGGAAATGAAGAGGATAGAGGAGTACACACATTTCCTTGCTTACTTCGATACATGTGACACAACCAGAAAAAATGATGTGGGGGAAGACTCAAAATTTTTATTACTGCGCTCGGCTTATAGAGTGAGTGCATCTCCGTATCTGGCACGCCCCCCTCCCCCAACTCATATCCGTACTAAAGTGAGATGAAAACCTAAAATGCCTAAATTCGTACATTTGTTTTCGAAAAAGTAGGTTAATTTTTCACCTCTGAAGAAGCTCAGCTGATCTGGACGAATTGCAAAAGTGACCTAATTTTGGCGGTGGGGGGAGGGGCTTAAGCCACTTCCAGACAAGGCTGTTTGCTCCACTGTTCCAAGACTTTTGCATCACTGTTCACATTTTTACTTACAATACAGTTACTTTCAGGGGCGGATCCAGGAATTTTTTAAGGGGGGGGGGGCCGAAATTATTTGTAGTACATTTTTTGCATACGCCTCGCTTTCTTCGGGACATGTGACTCAACCAGACAAATTTCTGTGAGGGGAGGTTATCAGCTATCAGCTCAAAATTTATTCTTCACTACTGAATTCGGTTCATAGAGTGTGTCCCCTTAACTTACCCCCCCCCCTCCTCCCCCGCTTATACCCGTACTAAAGTCAGGGGAATACCTAAAATCCTACATTTGTTTTGGAAAAAGTAAGTTAATTTTATCACCTCTGAAGATCTCGACGAATTGCAAAAGTGACCTAATTTTAGTGGTGGTGGAGGGGGCTTAACCCGTCCCATCCAAGGCGGTTTGCACCACTGCTACGGGACAGAGTTCACATGTTTTACATATACCCTTTTTCCTCCACTGCATAGGTTCAAGTGAAAATTGAGAGCTAGTGAAACGATCAACATTTTTTGGACCTCCTTCCATTATACAGGGCTCCTAGTAGCCTATATCCTAGAAACTAGACAAAAATTGAGCTATTATAAATGAGTTCCCTGTCGTACCCCCCCCCCCTCCCGGGCCCCCTAACCACTGCCATTATTAACATATTTACACATCGAAATTGCCTTAGAAACAATGAAACTATAACCTGTCATAACCTCTACCCCGGCCCCCCCTAACCACTGCCATTAATAACATATTTACACATCGAAATTGACATAGAAACAATGAAAATATAGTTTAAAATTTTTTATCAGCGGACCTAAGGGGAGGGCCCGGGCCCCCTGGGCCCCCCTGGATCCGCCACTGGTTACTTTTATTTAATACAGTGGATAAAGTGAAAATTGAGAGCCAGTGAGACGATCAAAATTTTTCGGGCCCTCTTTCATTACACGGGGCTCCTAATATAAAACAGACTTCCTGGGCTCACCTGGATCCACCACTGGATATACCGAATAGAAACATAGATAAAATATAAATTCAGTGAAGGTTGGGATCCTGCGCTGTTACTACGTTGTTTAGCTTAAGGTACTGAAGGTCGTCAAGATGTCAGCGTGGAGACAGGCCGGACTAAAGTAAGTTTTACTGCCTAATTCTGCCTAACCGAATGCTATTTTATATTTAATTTTAGCGCTAACCTATCGATAAAACTATGTTTTTGCTGCTATAAAAATTAGTGAAATATTAGTTGTGTAATTTATAGTAGAGTGATTGCCCTACTGGATCGTACTTGACCCTGTTTACAAATTCTACAAAAGTTGTATAATTTCGGTATAACATATCAACAAATTAGAGTGATACTGTCGTCATTGACAATATCGAGTACTGTTGAGGCAAATCTAAGCCGGCGATCAAAAGAAGGTAAAATGGTGCAAATTCCAAAAGCCAGAAAATAAATTGAAAGATATTTCAGATATTTTTTATGCATGCAGTATTTTTTTAAAATACCTTATGTTCATGTTAGCATTTTGAATATATGTCGAGGAAGAATAAATTGAAATTGCGTAATGTATTTCTGGTTAACTTGTCAGGGTATTTGAATTATAGTATAATCCGATATATATAGTGATAACTATCTGAATTATATATATTAATTGAATTACAGTGATAATTATTTAAATTATAATGTAATTAGATTTATAGTGATAATAACGGTTTAATGACTGAGATAGTTTTTGTTAGAATGAAAGCTTACTTGATTTATTTTGATGTAAAAGCTGGTAAAGGTAAGGTTAACGTCAGTTCCTCACTCAAAAGCGAGGAAACCTCATAGCCTTTATGTGTTATAAAGATGATGTGTTAGTTGTGCCTAATCGTAAATTATGTTACTTTCAGTTATATAAACTATTCGCGCATATGTGCGCGCGTGGTTAGACGGGCACTGAAGCCTGAGCTGCGCACAGAAGCCCTAAAGCGCGATGAGGGACTGGTGCGACCGGTATACTGGAAGGATGGTGCCCCTATTCAGAGTATGTATGGCATGCATGCGTGCTTAATATGACTAACAAAACTGAGTGATATTTGAAATGAGCCAAAGGAAGATAATTTAATAAAATAAAAGTTTTTATCTTGTAAAGGCTATCGATGAAGGCGAGTCTAGATCCTATATCTAGATCTATAGTGTGCGTGCTTAATATGACCAACAAATTGAAAATACTCCAATCAGGAATGCTTTAAAATATAGTCTACTAAACAATAAAATGAGAGTAGGAATGGGAAATAAATGCACATTAATTAAACAATATAATAGTGATATACGTCAATTAGATAGCAATTTCAGTCGTACGCAGGGTGATGTTTACGACTTTGCACAGGATCGTGATAGGTGGAGGCAGAGGGTTAAGGAGGCTGTTCTGGTAGTAGTAATGTGACTAACAAAACTTGCTGATATTTGAAATTAGCCATAGGATGATAATATAACATGAAAGTTTTTATCTTATAAAGGCTATCGATGAAGGCGAGTCAGATTATGCCTACTGATTTGCTGTGGAAAAACTGTTACTGGGTATATAGATATAGCCAGTTTAACTGTCAGTTAAAAGATACATTTCAACGAAAATCGCCACCTAACCACTTTTCTTGCACCCGAATCTAGACGCATCAAGAAAGCAATTGCTGTAAGGCCGAAGCTTTTGCGAATTTGATCCATGGCGTAGACATTAAAGAGTGAAATAAGATTAACAGCGACAGTTGACTCTTTTTAAATGCCTAGTGGAACCAAATCTGAAGAGTGCTGGCTAGATGATTCACATTAATATAGCGATGGCCTGTTTTGAAATAACGTAAACGTCGCTAGTATCCTAAGTTTACTGGTTTGAACCACGATATTGTATGGATGTGAAACATGGACCTTTAAGAAGGAAGATATTAGGAAACTAGAGGCATTGGAAATGTATTGAATTTAAAGATCCACTCATATGTGGACATGAAGAGGTATGCGGAAGACAGAGAAGAGTGGAGGCGTTATATGCCATGGACCTGCCAGTAGGCAGTACACTAAGAGAGAGAGAGAGAGAGTATCTTACATATTTACTTGCATGAATTTGTTAACATTTTACTTTAACAGAATCATTTCTATATAACAAGACAGTACATGGTAATGTATATTAACTTATGCCCTTTGCTTCCTCATATGGCATTCGATATCAATTGCTTGCAAACTTTGTTATGCTAAACAAATTTGTTATCAGATCCTGAGATGAATTGAACTCTTGTGGGTTCGAATCCCAGCCGTGCTGATCTGAGAGTAAAATCTCGGACATTCACTGGACTGGCTATACGGAAATGGATTAAATTGCCTAACGGTTTAAACATGTGGTATTAAAAGTGATAGATATCGACATAGTTGATCATTTCACTATAATGCGTGTTTACTTCTATTTCTTCTATTACTTTTTCTTTAATATATTAACTGCATTTTATATTTATTTAAATATACTATTCAGTGTTCTGTTGTTTTAATTTCTTCTGTGCTTAACAAGCATGTTTATTTTGTGACCATTATAAGGTCAAATTAATGTTGAACTACTGCAGACTTTCATATGCGGTCTATCACTAAACGTATAGTTTTCTCTTTTATATAAACCACAAGTCCATCATATATTTAACCTTACGCAGATACACATTGAACCCTTACACAGATACACATTGAACCCTTACACAGATACACATTGAACCCTTACACAGATACACATTGAACCCTTACACAGATACACATTGAATGTATTAATAGAGATGTATAAGAAAATGACATTCTTTCTAAGTATTTGTTTATCTGATAAAAATGATGCAAGACATAGGATTTGCAAGTGTTCTTGAGTTGTACAATTGCTTTTATTAATTTGAGAATTGTAATAAACAATTCATAACATATTCATGAATAGTAAATTGTTTTGCAATTTTATTAAGGAATTTGCTATAAATATTGATTCATTAAAATCAAAAGAAATGGCAGTAATTATAATTTGTTACATAGCTTTGAGAAACTGTCAGCAGAATGAAGGACTATAAATTGGAATCTGCTGTGATTTCAGCATTTAATCGCATACCAGATGACCTAATTCAAACTGAATGCAAATTTTTTAGATTCTAGACTAAAAGAAAATTTTTATAAATTATTTTGCTTATTAATTACATACTATCTCGTGACCATATTGATAATATTGTTTAATATTCATGTAATTTATTATTTTGTTGCCTCTTAAAGAGTCGGCTTATTCTTAAATTTGTTGGATGTTAACTCTTTGATAACATCGAGCGATAGCTAGGGTTATGTTCTTTTTAAACAGTCCGAACAGACTATACATATATGCATGCATTGCGTGAAATACATGCCGAGTTCATTTCTAACATTTGTTTGGCTGGCTAATTTACTTTCTAAATTTTGTAAAATTCCAATTGAACTTTGTGACGTTATTGGTTAATAATCTGTAATAAGTTTATGCTTTTTGAGTAATTTCTGATATGTGTCTATATAACACTTTTTGTATGTTTCATTACTTTGTGCATGTGCCGTACAGCAAAGAAAACACACGTCGTCGCTGGTAACTAATTACTTTCTAATCTCTACTCCCTATGATCTTCTTAATTTACTTGTTTCTATAAATTAACATAATTTTTTGTCGTTTTGGCTTTAGACTTTGACAGTCTGCCTCCCGAGCTAACGTTGTTTTGCAAGCGCTTCTAAATGTTAAAGAAGGCAATGAAATATAAAATAGATAAAAATATATAGAAAATGTAGTCTGAGTGAGTATTATTCGTAGGCTCTATAATTGTCAGGTGTTGTATAACCAAAGCTGTAGAGGTGGAATGAAATGCATGTAACTAGCAGTGCTTGTTGAGAAGTGAGATGGGAACTTTAAGAGAGAGATTACGGCCTGCCCCTGCCGCTTTTTCCTTTCATTCTACCTTCTATGACCTCTGTTAATAGACCCTCCCCCTTTGAATGTGTCCTATCCGACTCTACGTACTAGGTTTTTCCAGTCTTTACTAAGTTTTGATTATGTATTCTAGGAATTTAGTATACTACGCTTGAAATGTTGAATTAGGGAATTTTCTTAAAAAAGATATTACCATCTATGTAATACTATTGCTAGTAATTAATTATAATTAATAAAAGATTATATTATCATCTATGTAATACTATTGCTAGTAATTAATTATAATTAATAAAAGATTATATTATCATCTATGTAATACTATTGCTAGTAATTAATTATAAGTATTACAGTCAAATGATTATAATCAGTGGAAGCAATCATAATTATGATTGCTTCCACTATTTTAATTTAACTGATAATTTGACAAATATCGTGTGTTGCTTTGGCGCCTCTTTGTGTAGATTCTGCAAGAGACGTCCCTGACATTGCCTTATGGCGAGGAACTGGACGTTAAATTCTTATTATTGATTGATTTAAATTAATTATTACTGCTAAATGGTATGAATGGATGTTTGCTTTGATTGCTGTTGTAGAGGAGAGGGCCTCTTGATTGATTGAACTTATTTCAACTTCTCCTACCACTTGGACTCTGAACATTTCGTATTTAATAGATGCAATCGGCTGAATATAAAATTAAAGCAACTTATAATTTTCTACAACAGCTTGTCGTAACATGGGATATAGTAGGAGTGGTACTGCTACAAATGTTTTATACTTATAATAAATATATAAAGATGATAATGATGTCAGTGCTTTTGCAAGTCAAGACATACTACAAAAATAAAACTTTGGGAATTAAAAATTATCTTGATATGTCTATCCAATTATAGTATATTGTCTAACAGCAGTATTTTTAATAAAGATTTCTTTTATGGTCTGACAGTAAATGCAATGATAACGACTGCCGATATGTTATGATTATTTGTTTGATTACTCAAATCATCATCATTATCCTCCCTTAAATCCCAGTTTAACTAGAGTCTGGATACAAAATAGACCGTCTCAAATCCTCTCTGTCCTACACCACACCACCAGCCAATCCCCTGTTTGAGACTCCTCCATTCGTTTAAATATTTGTATCAATTTCTGGAGCCTAGGCGCTCACCAACCGAATGCCCTTTCTGACGTTGGTATGGATCATAGTGTTTTAGTCACCATCTGCGACACGTGCAGTCACCAGTTGGTCATTTCTTCTAACAACCTGGACACAACACTAGGAAGTTTGATTACTCCATTAATGTCTATAAATAATTGTGATGTAATAATCAAATGAATAGCTTATGCAACAACTGATCACTGATAAATACACGGTATAATCTTCAGATAAAAAATGGACGTTGCAAAATTTATCCTGGTGTGATGGTTGAAGAAATCTAAATCACCTGTAAAACCAAAGATCAAGTGTTAGACTGAAGTTGTTATTCAGTCTAACACTTGGCTTTTGTTAATTTGGAAACTAATCAAAGGTCATCTAAATGCTAATTGAAATAAGAGTAATGTTTTCTATTACAACAGGGAACATTTAATGTAGCTGTTATACTTGAAACACAATTTTATCATGTACAGCAAATTGAAACGACTAAGCTAATACTGAAAGCTTCACTATAGATGAAATCATAGAAACGATGCTCTGCAAAACTGAACATCTGTGCACCACAACTATAACTGTATCTCAGTTTATTTATTTATTTCATTTATCATGCACATATCACAATTGGCATTCACAATAGGCAGTTAGAGCGCATGAACGGAAATAAAGGCCCACAAGTGGCACTTACATAATCCG
Organism: Enchytraeus crypticus; assembly: GCA_905160935.1. Classification (NCBI taxonomy): domain Eukaryota; kingdom Metazoa; phylum Annelida; class Clitellata; order Enchytraeida; family Enchytraeidae; genus Enchytraeus; species Enchytraeus crypticus. The sequence continues at coordinate 2,444,521 of CAJHZI010000484.1, read as the reverse complement.
AATTTTTAAAAAAATCAAACTTTGCATTAACTATTAATTATGTAAAATAAAATCCTTAGTATAGGCCATAAATACGTGCTAAGATAACTATAGCAGAACATGTAGTATAATTATTAAGTCAATCAACAATATGTACTCATAAATATCTGCACACAGTGACAATTTAACATACTACTTTAGCTCTTGCACTTAATTTAATATTACACACATATGCTATAGGCAGTATATTATCATGACAACTTGAAATACGCGTACATAGAATTTTTATCAGAGGAGAGAGTGCATTCTTTAACAACTGTACCATAAATATATTTTAATTATGACAATTACAGCAGACATAGTTAAGAGTCAGTTATATTGTTCACCCTGCAAAGCAGACAACGTTAACAATTTCAGACTAAATAGACACCGGTTCGGTAAAGTTAACTATCAATGCTGCAGATTTCACCGATATAGCCAGTGATTTATTGTTGCAGTAGTTTGAGATGAAGAGGAATGAAGAGCACAGAATCAGATTTATAAAGCTGCAAATATAAAATTCAGCCCTTGACCCTTAATGAACTTACACTGGAAGATAAGCGATAGAAACAAAAATACAATGAAGATTTAGTACAGTGGTTCATTAGCACTCGAAGGCATCATCAGAGACAAAGATTTCCTAGAGGAATCTGCAGCGAAATGAAACATTGAACGGAAAACAAGCAGAACAATGTAAAATTGAAATCACAGAAAAATTCAAGTAACGTCATGCTAAAGCGAAACAAAGCCAGAAACGATACCTTAACTACGATGTATAGAAACATTTGCATGGTTATATATATATATATATATATATATATATATATATATATATATATATATATATATATATATATATATATATACATGTATATATATATACATGTATATATACCATATATAAACACAAGACTGATAAAATTATGTTAACAAGTTTATCCAAAAAAATCTGAAAAAATTAAATTTACCTCCTCTAAAATATATTTTTAAATCTCTAGAGCAATATTGTGAAATCATGCAAATAGCATTTGGAAACAAAACAATAAAATTTCCAAATAAAGATTTGCGCAACAAGAATTTATTACATTTTCCAGCCTCGCGTGCAACTGACCCCTGACCGGAAAAAATATACATGTGCACTAAGCTACGAAGCTCTAATATAACATGAGAGAGAAATTAAATATTTCAGTAAAAAAATTGTCAAATGCACATAATCTAATCATTTTTTTACTACTCTTGTCTATTTCAAGTCAACAGAAACTTCTAAATACTTACATTAGAAGTGCCACTACGTCGTTGAGCTAATCTTCACAATCTAGTCGACACAACTTGTTAATAATTAATTTAAACTGTGACATACTTCTGGCGTCGATCTTGCATGCCAACCCCCTACCTCCATATTAGCTAACTTTTCTCTTTCATCAACTAAGTCTACTGAGCCAGATGTTTGCACCACTAGCACCAGTAGCTCCACTAGCACCAGTAGCACCACTAACACCAGTAGCACCACTAGCACCAGTAGCTCCACTGGCACCACTAGCTCCAGTAACACCCCTAATACCACTAACACCCCTAGCACCACTAACACCCCTAGCACCACTAACACCCCTAGCACCACTAACACCCCTAGCACCACTAACACCACTAGCACCACTAACACCACTAGCTCCACTTGCACCACTAACACCCCTAGCACCACTAACACCCCTAGAACCACTAGCACCCCTAGCACCACTAGCACCCCTAGCACCACTAGCACCCCTAGCACCACTAACACCACTAGCTCCACTTGCACCACCAGCTCCACTTGCACCACTAACACCTCTAGCACCACTAACACCCCTAGCACCACTAGCTCCACTAGCACCCCTAGCACCACTAACATCCCTAGAACCACTAGCACCCCTAGCTCCACTAGCACCCCTAACACCCCTAGCACCCCTAGCACCACTAACACCCCTAGCTCCACTAGCACCCCTAACACCACTAGCACCACCTCTAGCACCACTAGGCTCCAGCAACCTAAACGCATAATTACTTCCACCACTCTCCCTCAGAAACCTGATCATCTGTTGGGGAGAGCGACAAGCAGACACCACCAGACACTTGTCCACCTCTCCATCCTCACTCGTGTACGGGTACTCCACTGACGTCACAGCGAAGTCCTTCAGGACTTTCATCAATTCCCGGGACTGTCTGGAGGTAAACGACGACATCGGCCCAAAGATCAGATCCTCCAGGTGTGGAGACTGCATCAAATCCTCCATCATCTGAAAGACTGTTCCCTTTATGCTGCAGCCGCTAAAGTTCGGTTCGGTTACCGGAATTCCGAGTCCAGAGTTATTAGTTAAAGGGCGGATTTTAACGGAGAGTGGTTCAATTAATCCACTGCAACCATCAGAACCCAGACAACTGATTCCGTCCCATCCCAGCTGTCGCAGCTTCCGGTAGCCATAGTTTGATTCATCCAGAGGTGTTTGGAGAGCCGTCTTCCTGTTGCCATACAACATCAACACTAGTCACGTAAATGACTGGTTTATTTCATATACAATGTCAATCATTTAAATCACTGGTTTATTTCATATACAACATCAATCATTTAAATCACTGGTTTATTTCTTATACAACATCAATCATTTAAATCACTGGTTTATTTCATATACAACATCAATCATTTAAATCACTGATTTATTTCATATATAACATCAATCATTTAAATCACTGGTTTATTTCATATACAACAGCAATCATTTAAATCACTGGTTTATTTCATATACAACATCAATCATTTAAATCACTGGTTTAATTTATATACAACACCAATCACGTAAATCACTGATTTTTATTTGATAAAACAAATGAATTTGAAATAAATGCAAATGAATTTCATATATATATATATATATATATATATATATATATATATATATATATATATATATATATATATATATATATATATAGTGTCTCTTAGTGCACTGCCTACTGGCAGGTCCATGGTATATAACTCTTGTTTGTCTTCCGCTCTCCTCTTCTTCATGTCCACATATGAGTGGGTCTTTATATGGGTCCACATATGAGTGGGTCTAAATCATCTAATTTACCTAATCTCGACCTGCCTCTGCCTCCATTTCCTTCAATTCTACCTTCTATGACTTCTTTTAATATAGTTCTCTCTTAGAATGTGTCCTATCCATCTCTTCTTCCTATTTCTTAATACATTTATCAACTATACTTATAAATACCATATTATATGTTTATCTTATTTATAATTTGATAAACAAATGTAGTCACAGAAACCGCTTGCCTTCATTTTAGCCTAAGTTTCAGCTTCATCGACCAGATTAATCGACAAATGTTAACTATTTAGCAACAGAGCAAACCGCGCAATATAGAATTTGAGTTCTATGCCTACATCACCAGATATACAGTTTATTATGTTTATGTTTGAACAATTGAAGGATTACTTAATTGATTGATTTAATTGATCAAGTTAATTGATTTGATTGATTAATTTAACTGATTGATTTAAATGATTGATTAAAAAAATGATCGAATTAATCGATAGATTTAACTGATTAATTTAACTGATTGATTGATTAATTTAACTGATTGATTTAATTGATTGATTTAAACGATTGATTAAAATGATCGAATTAATTGATAGCTTTAGCTGATCGAGTTAGTTGATTGATTTAAGTAAGTTATAGAATTACTTTGAGACTGTAAAACTTACAGGTTTCCAATGCCACATATCCTGGAGGCGTCATACAAGAGATACTTGGGACAGCTGATGTCTGACACGACTACGACTGTGGGACAGTGCCGACTTAGCACCTTCAGAACAGCCGAAGCCAACTCTCTCTCAGCCTCTACCGTCCCCTCACTCTTCATCTCAACCAGTCTGTGGTTCTCCAGCCAAAACTATAACAACAACAGCTAGAATTAACGTCAGTTTCCTGACGTGAAAGCCATGTCAGTGACGGGCGAGCCTAGAATTTGAACCCCCGCACATACTGATCCGCGGTCGAATATCTTCGACAATAGCAACAACAGCTAGAGTGCTACAGTCATCAATGACCACATCGAGCACTACTGAGCCAAATCCGAAGAGCAAAAATGGTTCACAATCTAATCAAGAAAACCAGTTGGAAGATTGGAAATTAAAGTAAAGCATCGAGCACTATGGAGCTAAATCTACGATACGCGCATTTCTACACGGTTGGTCTGTTCTTTAAGCAACCCGGACATAACACGGGGAAATGTCAGAGGTTATAATAATAGTAATAATAATAATAATAATAATAATAATAATAAAAATAAAAATAATGACTTTGCAAAGATTTAATGCAATCTGCTTTAACAATTCTTTTAAGCCGATTGATGACCTCGAGTAGCCTGGCGGCGATTCAGCACGTATTGCTTGAATCGTGTTTATCAAACCTCAGGTTCTTTACACCAAAGTTAAAAATAATAATAATAATAATAGTAATATTAGTAGTAATTATTATTATTATACCTGAAGTAGAAAAGCTAAAGCTAAAAAGCTAATGTTATCGACATGTTCCTCACTCGCAACTCACTATTTTTAGTTTTTTACATAAAAAACTATAGACAAGCAGCAGTACTCACCGCACATCTACAGACTCTCGTCTCTTCAGAGCTCTCCATCATCTCCACCCTCGATGTCATCCTGCTGTACTCAACGCTTGAGTCGAGAATCTTCACTGGATCTTCCTCGCCTTCCTCTTTCCATATCACGAAACAGCGCAGCAGATCCTCCCTGGAAGCCTGATCCACAGAGATGGAAGACGCCGAGGATGCTGCAAGTCCCCAATGCTCCCTATCCTCCGAGTGCTCCTTCCCTCGAAATCTTCCTTTCCTTTCCGATAACTTTCTGTACCCAACTAATGTAAAGGTGTGCTTTAGTCTGTTGTGGTCAACTTCCACTCTATCGCAGAGAAGTTTATCTGATAAAATCATTAGAGCGGTTTTGTCTGGGTACTCGGAACTGGGACATCTAACCGAACCTGCCTTAACGCAACCTTCCACCATAGCCACCGTGTTGACGTAATCAGATTCATCCGGAATCGCTTCTTCAGTTAGCTCAATGTTAACTTCAAGACTATCCGCAGCGTGACGTAGGAATTTTTCTGTTAGAGAAAGCGAGCGACTGGCCAGATGGCGTTCTGCTGAGGTTCCTATCAGGAGCTTGTAAGTGTCTGCAAGTGCCGATATTCTCTCCTGTAACTCATCTAAACTGCATTCATCGTTGACTGCAGATTTCTCTTTCCCACCAGCTCTCTCTGTTATGACCTTACCGCTGTCTCGACGAAACTGTACAAACTCAGAGGGTTTCGCTAGTGTTCTGTACTGACGTCTCTCTACCGCCTCGCAGGATGTAACATTACCGGTGACGTCAGAGCTACTGGACTCTCGAATACACTCGTTAGATAGTAGACCAAGAGAAGAAGAAACTGGCTCCTCTGCTTTCCCTCTAATCCACCACACAACCGAAACATCATCTCCACAGGAAAATTTGAAACACTGTTCTTTGGACGCATCAGAGCCATTCAATTGCAAATCCATCAACTTTTCCGCCAGAGCATTGTAAGCCGCATCCACTGACTTCATCATTTTCGTTTTACTATCCTTACTCACCGTAACTCCGTCAATCGACAAAGTACATTCGTACTTGTCAGCACCACGCCGAGTCTCCCGCTCTATTTTTAGATCTGCAACTCCATCAGTGATGCGCTTTAGAGTCAAGCGTGCCAGGCGACGGTTTCTCGTTTCATCACTGCTTCTCAGTTCATTGCAATACATCTCTGCTAACCTCTCGAGTTTCTTACCCACGGATGATTTCTGCAACGGTAGAACTGCAACCTTTTCATCTTTTGTCGTTGACACAGACGTTGCTAGAGAAGAATCAGACCGAGCCAGAATGCTTGAGGCACTTTTAGTGTCCTTTGCGCTTTCAGGTTCTTCGCTACCGTACCGTTCGCGAGCTAAAAGATTGGACACACTTTCTGGACGATTACAATTAGGCCTACCAGCAAAAAACAGAAGGTTTTCAACAAAATCATAATGGGCAGCAATAAAAGCATCCGAATGATACCTTGAACAACCACGACCAAGAATTACCTCGTCGACACTTAGCGTGTGTTCGTAGATATTACCCAATTTACGCATAGCCTTTCTTATATCTACAGAAGCACATTTCATGTTTACCGCATTGACAAGTGTCTTAACTTGTGAAGTGGGATGCATTCGCTTTTCCTCCAAATAGTAGTTAGCCAGCTCTGAGAGCTTAACCTTCAACTGATGAGGTATGATAACATGTGAAGGATTTACTCCACCCATATTTGTCTCTGATATATTTGTTGACTGAGCAACTGTTTCTATTTGCCTTCCATCACTGCAGCCTTTGTTAGCTGAACAAGTAGAATTTTCAGCTGCATTTAGTTTACATGCTCCAAAGCATTCCTCAGTACCTGAATTATGAATTATCTTAATATTATTCATGGTACTTGTAAGCTTGTTGCAAGCAGCTCTAAACGCTTTACTCTGATTCAAACCAGAACCTAGCGTTATTTCATGCTGTCCAATATAAAATACACAGTCTTGACTTCTATCGGCTCGTAATACTGTCTTATACGTTAAGTCTACGTCCGGATCATCAACAAGTTTCTTGATATACCAGTGCATTTTTCTACCCAAATTTCTCTGCTTTTCAACTGCTAATTTCTTCGCCAGTAATTCCAATTTCTGATTCAGCACGTTCATCGAGAATTGCGAACAAGAACAAAGTTGCTGTTGCTCATGCAACTGTTCGGCTCTGTTGCTGACCTCCTTCGTTATCCACTCAGCGGACTTCGCATCAACCGGTGCAGAAGAACCAGAGGTGTACGATTTGTGCCAAATCAGCAGATTTTGAATGAAATTTCTGCATACAAAATCCTCAGCCTTGAATTTATCAGAGTTAGTGCTCCGACAAAACATTTGATTTTGAACGCTCAGTGTACACTCGTAGTATTTGTCTTCCGTCATCCTTACATCGCAGGAAACATCCAGATTTCTGTCTTCACTCCGGATTTTGTTCAAAATATGAACAGGTCTGGCCTGGGGCATGTTTGCTTTCTTGACGACATAACTCTGCGCCAGTCTCACCATCTTGACGCTGAATTTATCAAAATTAAACTGAAAATCTGGACATAAATTAGACGAGTCACCCGTAGACGAGCTAGATATCACCTTGGATGAATCATCAATAGATCTGCTAAGTGTCATCGTAGGTTTATTCAAACTCACAAGTCGATCTATGAGCATATTGTGAGCAATGTCATTAGCTTGGTATTGTTTTATAGAACTTCCGCGCCCAACCTCGTACTCACCTATACGTAGTACACAGTCGTAGCTTCCATCCATTTTCTGTTTTGTGGTTTTGCAAAAGCCCAATTTGGGAAATTTTTTAACAATTTCAGCTATCAGTCGCTTAGGTTTCACAGAGGAAGAGTTGCATCTACTTTCTATAGCGTAACACCTGGCGATCTTTTCCAGCTTAGGACGTATTTTGTCAGGAATCTGTAAGCTGTCACTGATTGGGCCACCTAGAGGGTCATTTATCGACAGGGTCTCCAGTGTTTCTCTGCCAAATCTCCAGTCACTTACATCTGATGACTGCGATTCATTACAACGTGATTCAAGCAAACTAGTTTCTCTCTGAATGCCAGAATAACTCGGTATCAGATCTGCTGGCATTGACAAGAAGTCTATCTTATCAAACACAGCACGAAATTCTAATGATTGCGGCTTTGAATTTCCACTATGACCTTCTAAAGTTTCATCACTAGTAGACACTACCGAAGGCACCGTCTTAAAATAACCTCTGCAATTTTGTTTAGATTCAACGGAATCCGCAAGAACAATTTTCTTGCTAATCGACGTCAAGCTATTAGTGGCGCAAACATTTCCCACATCATAGCCAAAAGTGTCGCAAGACAGCTGAAAACAAACTCTCGACACATCAAATCCTGCCGATTTCTGACACTGGCAGGCAGAAAATTCGTGATGTATTACAATCAGGTTTTTAACTAGCGTATCATATGCCGCATCAACAGCAACTCTCTTTGTGGCAGCACAAGCATGCCCAACAACAACCTCGTCAACGAGAAGTGTACACTCAACACTGTCGTCTACGTCGTTCTTTCTCTTCATTTCAGAAACTCTCAAATTTTCATTTTCCTCAGCGATCTTTCTGAAATGAAACTTGATTCTTGTTTCAGGATTATTTTTAAATAGAATGTAGTAACAGCTGACTAACCATTTCAATTTCATACTTATCTGATACAGATGTGCTGGAACTGATTGCATCTTATCTGTATAGAAATCTGATTGGTTAGAATCTGTATTGACATTTGATTGATTAGAACCTGTATTGACATCTGATTGGTTAGAACCAGTATTGACATCTGATGGGTTAGATCCTGTGATGACATTTGATTGGTTAGAACCTGTATTGACATTTGATTGGTTAGAATCAGTATTTACATCTGATTGATTATAACCTGTAATGACATCTGATTGGTTACAACCTGTATCAGTATCTGATTGGTTAGAACCTGTATCAATATCTGATTGGTTAGAACAAAGATTTAGCAGCATACTGCAGAGCGATTCATCTGCAGATACTGAATTAGATTTGCACTCAATTGTACTCTTGGTTTTATCAAAATACTCACTGTCGTCTGCAGAAGTATCTGAATCTAGTCCATCTAATTTCTCATCATCAAGTTCACTTGATTGACTGCCACATTCATCTTCTGAAGGTTTATAGGTTATATTTGCATCAATATCATCATCTGTAATAGAGGTCCAATCATCTGGAACAATCAGTTTCTTCTTGTCTAATCCATTAATAGCACGTCTACCATATATTCCTTTCCTGCTTTCATTAGAATTAAAAGATTGCAGCTTTGATTTATCTGACAAGGTTGCGACAGAAGCAGTATCCAGTTGTAGGTCTTCAAAATTCACTGACAAATCTGTTTGCAACGATGTTACATTTACTGAAGAATGACCAGACTCATCATGTGTCTGCAGAACAGCAGTGTTTCTCAAATGGTAACGTTGCTGCTCATCTAGGAGTTGTTGTTGCTCGTCAATGTGTTGTTGTTGCTTATCTACATGTTGTGGTGGATCATTTACGTGTTGTTGTTTTTCACCTACCTGTTGTTGTTGCACACCTACATGTTGTTGTTGCTCACCTACATGTTGTTGCTGCTCACCTTGTGGCGGACCCCTGACTAACTTTGGCTTCACATTACCACAAGTGGTATACGATTTGTGCCAAACCAGAAGATGCGAAAAAAAATTCTGACACACAGAATCTTCAGCCAAGGCTTGCTTAGATCTAATGCTCCGATCAAACAATTGATTTTCAATTCTCAGTATACACTCGTAGTTGTTGTATTTCGTCATTCTTGCGTTGCAGGAAACATCGAGGTCTTTATCTTCACTCTGGATTTCATTCAAAATGTCAAACGGTCTGGCCTTGATCATGTTCATTTTCTTGACAGTATAACTCTGCGCCAGTCTATTCATCTTGTCTCTGAAGGCATTAAAATTCAACAAAAAAACGCTATGGTATGTGTAACCAACAGATCTGCTGGATGTTATCATGGCTGAATCATCAACAGATTCGCTAGGTAACATCGTGCAGTAGTCGCCCACAGCTGTGCTACAGACCATCGAAGAAGATTCATTAGTAGACGTACTAGATATCAGCTTGGATGAGTCACCGACAGATTTACTAGGCAGAGCCTTGGAAGAATCGGAGGCGGCTGCGGTTAAATTATTGTCTGTAAGAATGTTAGGACCAGTTGAAATGGTGATGACTTGTTCTGCAGTAGATATACCAGACATGGCAGAATTCATCAAGGGCGGGCATAGGGAAGCAGTAGGATAATTTACCGTAAAATTTGTAAATATATGAACGAGCGCCTCACAGGCAGCATCAATGGCGAAAGCTTTGCTAGAACCCAACCCACGACAAATCTCATAATCGTCTATAAGCAGTACACAGTCACAACTACCACCATGTAGACGCACTACATTCCTTGTGAGGCGTAATTCTGGATTTTTGAGAGCAACCCTATTCATCAAGGTCTTTGGTTTCGAAACAGGTCTGTGTTGACTTTCTATAGCATAACTTCTACGAAGCATTTCTAGTTTTTTAAGAATTTTTACAGGTGTTTTGAAAAGTTCATCGAAGGTTCTAGCCTCGCTTTTGTTTGCAGTATTAAACTGTGACGCAACTTCGTAACCCCCTTGAAAGTGTATACCAGCTTCAGTGGATAAATCACCCACATTTATTGAATTCCGGAATCCATCCAAAGACTCTCTATCTAGTGAGAGATATTCGTCATTACTAGGCTTCCAAAACAGAGGCACACCAAGAACAGGATTAGTGCCATTTAACGATTTTTCACTCAGGTATTCATTAGACTTTCTACCAATGCTTACAAGAATTTCTACCAAAGCACTGGAAGCCTTATCTTCAGCTTTTCTAGATGTATCTCCCCGTTCACGAACTATCTCACATCCACCTATAGTAATGACACAATCATAAATACCATCAAGTTGTCCAGTGGTTTCCTTAGATATGTGAATTTTTGAGTACAATCCAATGATATGTATAATTTTATTCAGTGATTTTTTCGGTTTCTGGGCAGGATTCCACTGCATTTCCACAGCATAAAGGCTACCTAGTTCCTCCAGTACAGAAAGTATATGATCAGGAAACTCCAGACACCTAGGTTCATTACTCATATACGGCACTCCATCGCTGGTATTTTTCAAATACATTTCTGACGCAACGGTACCACAAGAATCTGTGTTCAATGGCACAGCTTGTACTCGATTGGATACGAAAGCACTTAAAGGTGATACTGGAATAGACACAGATCCACTCCTAGACTTACTACTCGATTTATCATTCAAACAGATAAGTAAATCTACAAACATATTGTGTGCATGGTCATGGGCTTTAAATCTCTTGTTTGCGCAACCGTGTCCAACCATATGTTGGTCTATATAAAGTATACACTGGTAGTTTCCATCAATTTGCTGTCGTGTAATATTAGCAAAACCCAATGTTGGTAATTTACTGATTATACCACGTATTAGTGTTTTTGGCTTACAAAAAGTATTGCATTTTCTCTCTTTTGCATAAAACCTTGCAAGCTTTTTAAGTTTTGGAAGTATTTTGTCTGGAATACCTACATATTCAGGATTAGCCTGAGTTTCATTGATTGAAAGTGAGTCCGACATGGTTTCATCAAATTCCCATTCATTATTATGCGAAGCTGATGGTGCATTATAACTTGACTGGTGTGAACTTGCTTCTGCCTGAATGCCAGCAAAATCACCAGTAGAAAAAGAAGTACCCTGCGTAAAATTCATCTCTCTATTCTTTATATCACTTATCTCGGGTGTTCCGTGACCAAAACGATCCCTCATCATACTATAGGTCATACGTTCTGATTGCTTTTTGCTTGTCTGATATAGATGTGCTGGAGCTGATTTCTTCTCATCTCTATCGACATATGATTGGTTAGAACCTGTACTGACATCTGATTGGTTTGAACCTGTATTGACACCTGATTGGTTAGAACCTGTATTGACACCTGATTGGTTAGAACCTGTATTGACACCAGATTGGTTAGAACCTGTATTAACACCTGATTGGTTAGAACCTGTATTGACACCGGATTGGTTAGGTATGCATGCATCATTATCACTTTTTGTAGTAGAGCTCCAATCAGCTGACACCATCCGTTCTTTTTCATCTATTACGTTAGTAGCACATCTACTTCTCTCTCTCTCCTTGCTTTCATTATTGTCAAAAGCCTCAGGAGAATTATCTGTTTCACCTCTTTCTCTGGTTAGACCTGTTTCAAATTCAGAAAAAGCAAACTCACGCTCACACACGTTGATGAAATTCATATCTCCTGCTGCGGTATTTGATTCCGCCATACGGAATTCCCCATCTGACTCGCTATCAGTATAGTCAGGGTTGTCATCTCTTTCCACACGTTTATCTGTCAGTTGTTGCTGTCGATTCCTCTTAGAAGGTTGAGTCCTCTTAGAAACATTCTCAGAGTCTGATGTTCTCACAACACAGCTATTATCAAGATTAGTGCTTATCTCTGAGAGTTTATTCTCTCGAAAAGGAGTCAAACTCTCTTCTGGGTTTTGGGCTGTTTTGGAAGAAACCGCGCATTTATGGGATTTCAGACAATATTTCTTGAAGCCCTCGTTCCAGGATATAGACAGCTCAGGTTTTGATATTTTTCGCAGTAATTGATCACAAAGACGTGTCTCGGTGGGCATTTTTCCTGAAGCAATGGCAACTATTACACCATCAGCAAGAAGAAGCTGACATGACTTTCTGCTGCAACGAAAGGGGCGACTAAATTTTAACTTAACACTAAGGTTAGGATCAATACTACACAATTTCTCATTGCACTCAGTCACAGCGCATTTACTATCAACATTTTCTAAATCTGAGAACAGTAATCTATACTGCTCGGCAAATAATTTCAGCTTTTTCAACAGACGATTGTTTTCATCATTGGCTTCGGAATTTAATGCAAGAACTTCAGCGTTTAAATTAGCAGTTGACGGAGTAAATGGGCTGTTTTGTATTTCACACAGTTCCAGGTGTTCTAAGTCATGCATAGAGTTTTCTGAAGAACCTGATTGCGAATGAAGTCCATTCGACATTAGCTTAATTTCTGAACTAACACTTTTGTGATCAGGCTCTTGCCTCACACCAAATGTTGCAAAGTTTTGTGAAGGCAATGCAAAACTGCTCGTTGTGAGATGATTATTGGAAGGAATGTTATTGTCACCTAGTTTTAATTCAAGGAAACCAAACTTAGCACTCCAGGAGATGTACAGCTCTGGTTTAGTTATAATGCCAAGAAATTGCTCGTAAAGTTGCCTATCATTAGGAGATTTCTTTTTCCTAGAGGATTTAATTACAATCACATTATCAGCCAATAAAAGACGAGTGATTCTTTTGCCTGCATGGATTTCAGGTGAAAATTTGAAATTCAGACTATACGCAGGGTTAATATTATACAGTTTCTCGTTGCACACATATATGATGTATTCGCTTTTAGCTTTCTTTGCAGAACTTGAGAATATAAGTTTATACTGCTCAGCAAAAAGTTTCAATTTTTCCAAGGTTGCACAGCTCTCAGCACCAAGATTTGCTTCAGGAGCGAAAGTATCTGCGACACAATCTTGTGTGGTGATTTTCACACTGCTTCGACTACCGTGAATTCCAAGCTGCAATTCATCACTTGGGCACGCTTCAAACCGTTCAGCATTTGAAAGCAAATTGTTGCAACTATGCACTGGAAGATTTGCTTCATCATCAGCTTCCTCTTTTTCTTGTTCATATGAATCTTGATTCAAAACAAAGCTGGATATATAGAACTCATCCTCTTCATCTTCATCGACTACTGACTTTAGATTTCTACCAGATTTTACAAATGCCACTTTCGCTATTTCAACAGGCTTCACAGGTGCCGAGTCCACGGACAACTTGCAATCGTTGGGTGGCAGCACAGAGGAATGATATTTACTTAGCTCCAGCATGACTTCATCGGGGTAAATACATCCATATCTCAAGTGATTTAAAAGACATTTAGACAGAGATACCAGTCGTTCTTTCGAAAGACCGCTACTCTGATTGGCTTCGAGGAAGTCACGACGAATTTTCCAGTCCAAATTGTTCTCGTGACGACTTCTCAATGATTCCAGATCAATCAATATACTCATATTGACTGTTTTACCATAATAGTAACTCGAATATACACATTTAGATGTACTATATGTATCTGTAACAAAAAATAGCTTTTAGTAAAATTTTTTAATACAATGAACATCTAACCATATATGAGCTGAGCCTGCAGATTTTTGGCAAATTGTTCAACAGCAAATCAGTAATGCAGGGTTCAAATCCAGTGCTCTACCCATCACTGACATTCTATCAATCAGGAAACTGACGCTAAACTTGGCTTTAACTTTAGCTTTAAGCTCTATATCCTATATGCAGATAAAGTGCAAATCAGGGGCGTCTTCGCCATATAAGCGATTTCGTAGTTTGCAAAGTTTCGTCACGAAATTCTCCGAAGGTTACCTGAAAATAAAACTTAAGAAGTACCCTCGTACTGTAGTATGATTAATAAATATAAAAATATAGTACCCTAAATAAATACATAAATACATAATAATGTCAGTTATATAATTTAGTTACATAAAATTTAATAGTACCGAGAGGATTTAAAAATAAAAGTCCATCCTTTTTGTAGCATAATAAAGAAATTTACTTTTAAGAAACACAATTAAAATATATCAATATTTGTACTTTCGGCTAAAATTCTGACAACAACTTAACAATTTAGTACCTTTCTTGTGAGTTATCTGGCATAATTAGGAATGTTGTATTGAAACTAACTATTTTGTAATTATTGCTATTTCTGAAAACAGAAACTTCAGCTATCGGCATTCCCAACTCTAGAGAAACCCCCTTAAACAACGTCCTGTTTGCAACGTCCAACTTCTACATTTATAATTTTATATAATTATATCATATTAAATTATATATAAATATAATATATTTATCATATTCTACACTATTTGTTCTTATATATTTCGCTGGCAACGTCTTTAAACAGTGTCTCTTATAATTTAATTTCACTTAATCATACTACACTTAATCATACTACTTCATAAGTAGCGGGGTTTAAAACACCTGTCTAAATAAAAATTGCTTTTTAATTTTCAAATAAAATAAAGTATCTTAGTATAAAGAATTTCGATCTATTCCATATCTTTGCATAATATAGCTTCGTATAAATTTAATTATGAAATACAAAGCCAAAGATCTTTAAAATAAGTTTAAAATAAATTGCTTTTCTTTATTCTATGTAGAAAGCCTACATTTACATTACAAATGCTGTGCTGAGTGAGGTCAAGTGATTTTTTTGATTTACAAGAACCGCTCCATGGTATTGCTCATTCCAGCATAACATATAACATAACAACAATTAGAGTGCTACAGTCATCAATGACAACATCGAGCACTATTGAGACAAAATCAAGCCGGCGAGCAAAAGAAGGTCCAAAAACGGTGCAAATTCCAAACAAATATATATATATATATATATATATATATATATATATATATATATCATTGCATATTAATGTGAAACTGTAAAATTTCCTGTACATGGTTGTCGCTCCTGATGTCGTGGACAAAGTCGTGGTCGAGCTAACAAATTTAGTTTCGTTTAATCACAGTTATTGTTTTGTACTTCCTTTAAATCCTATGTTTACATTTTGTATTTGTTTTCTAGTTATTAAGATTCGTTTACTATATATATATATATATATATATATATATATATATATATATATATATATATATATATATATATATATATATATAATTAATATAATTATTATATATTCCTTGTTTGTGATCAAGGTCTTCTGTGATCATACGAAAACTGTTAAGGTAAATTACATAAAACTTATAGCATTTTTGTTCTAAAGAAAACGGAAAATCAAACCCTTCTTGCCATACACTAATAGTATTAGTAATTTAGAGTTACATTTCACATGTCTAAACATTTATTTATCACATGTCTAAACATTTATTAATTCTAAATGCATAATATTGTAGTTGTAACGTCTGTTGTAACATCTTTGCAAATCTAAACAATGTAAATCTAAGCCAATGTAAAAAACAAAGCACACCAAAGCCAATTTAGCAAATCTAAGTAAATGTAAAAGCAGTATTTATAAAAAGATTCCATTCTAAAATCCAGATGCAGTTGCAATCATTTGGTTCAAATTGCTGAAGTTAGAGATCTAATAACTCCTCTGGTTGAAATAGCGCACATGGTCTCTAGCTTGTGCCTGTGTTGTGTCCATATTGTTGAAAAATAGATCAACATTGGACTGCATGTGACGTAAAAGGCGACAAAGCACTAAGATCCAAACCTACGTTAGAAATGGCATTCAATTGGTGAGCTCCCAGGTGAAAGAAATTACTGCTAAATTTTTTAATCCCGATACTAGTTTATTAGGACTCAGAGGAAGATGATGATGATGTTTAGTATGAATAACCCATACTGTGAGCAATTTTTATACGGCCATTTAAGTTAATCGTTCAGTTTACTGTTTGTTAAAGTAATGATCATGTAATAATAAATACTAATTCTAGGAATAGACGTTTAGCATAAAAAGTTAATAAGTTCAAGTTTAATGATATTGTTGACTTTGCAAATCATTTATTTTGTTATTACTTTCATTTACAATGTTTCTAATCTTAAAAATTTTCTTTTAGATTTAATTTTATGCTAACCCTGACCTTGTACTCTTTCTACCAGGCAATGGATAAAAAAGACATTGAATTGTTCAGAAAGCCTCATGAGAGCGAGAGAGAATGGTCATTAAGGCGGAAATTTCTTGAAACGCATCTAAATTCGCCGGATATGTCACTCAATCGACTAATCTGCTTGTCTCAGTGCCTTGTCAGCATCCGATGCTATGGATGTCACTATCCTGAGCCCGTTATGAACGAAGTTGAACTCTTATCTGCTGACATCCCTAACTCGTATAATCTTAGGGTTGGTGTGAGGCCACTTCCTGGTGTCAAATTCGTCAAATCATCTAGCTGTGGTTCTGCAGGAAGAGAATGTAAAATCGAAAACTCGGCTTCTGGCAGCATAAATATTGCCCCACCCACTATAAGTGATGCCCCACCTACTATAAGTGATGCTCCATCTACTAGTAGTCTAATTAATTTTGTTAGAGGGAGTCAACAGTTGCAAAACCAGCCTCCAACGTCTATCACTTCGGCGATGACTGCTAGCTGCAATGAGAGAAGTCCCTGTGGTCCATCAGCTGTAATTGTGGAGAAGCCGAAAAACTTATCTCCTTACAAACATAATCTCTGTAACAAGTATTCATCAAAAAACTTACAAGCATCGACAGGGAATGCTCTTAGCGACTCTCATTCAAGTAATGATCTTCAGGCTACAAGGCCTACACCAAATATTGGGCTTATTCTAAAGAAATTTAAAAGTCTTGCAAACACATTGCCTCAGATTCCGATCAATACCTATAACAACAGTGTTTCACTCATTCAGCAGGCTTCTAATAAACTTAAAATGTCGATAAGCAGCGAGATCAGTGATGTCTGTTCTAATGGTAACTTTGAGTGTCGTGTATTAGTAGATTTTGTACTTGCATCTACGGGTTCTGCAGAAAACAAGAAAAAGGCAAAACATATTGCATTCGAGAATTTAGTAAATTTACTAAAAAATCCGAATCTTCAAATTATACCAGATACTGTAAGACCAGGAGGACTGGTGCTGTGCTCAGCAGGAAAACGCGTCAAGGGAAAACTCCCGGTTGAAAAAGGTATTTGCATAGTTAAATGGATTTCAATTGAGTCTCGGAGATTATGTGTTGACACTTAACTACGTAATCAGTATTTCTAGTTAAATTTGTACTTGTATTCTTTATTTAATGAACAATTTCAAAATCACAAAGAACTGTATATTCATGTGTAGTAAATTTAATTTATAATTTAATTTAAAGTAACATTAAATTTTATTTCTATATTTATTTCTATATTTATTTCTGGACTATTTGAATTGGGCACAGCTGGCTGCAAGCGAAAATTCAACGTTGCCGCTCAGGAATGCCCATCAATAAAGATACCTTGTCAGTCATTGGACGATCTTCTTTCAACATTTGTGATGAGACTGCCTCTGTTCATGCGCAATGTGATGGAAGGCACTGGAGAACTACTTGATACAGATCAAGGATCCAACGCTGCTTCTAATCTGAATGAAACTGTGTCGTTCAATGGTCGTCAGCTGGCTCACTGTTACGTTAACGGCGCAGGAGAAGAAGTTACGTGTCAGGTAGTTGTTGCTTTTGACTCTGAAGAATTTTCGGTTAGAAGTATTATTTAAAACTAATAATTTTATAAGTTTATAGTTTAAATAAAGAGGTTTTTGTATAGATAGCACTGGGGTTTGGAATGTATATGAATTTTGAATCTTTTATGAATATCTATGAATAATTATGAATCTGCTCAATTGTTTCAGATAGCGCAGCATTTTCTCTGACAATCTGAGAACTCTGATAATTAAATGGTCAAGTTTATTATGATCTTTAATTGAAATATTTTTTTGTACAAACTGTATTATACTATCTGCTTATGGGCACCTTTAACAAGGCCATCTGTGGCTTGGAAAGGCACTGAGTCATGAAGAATAGTTAAGTTTTTAAGTTCTTGGTTTCATAATATAATAGGTTAAGCCCGATATAGATTCACTTTCCTGTGTCGAAGGCACTTCAATGACAACAGGCACATTATTTGAACTCTACAACTGTTAGTCCACTGTCAGGTAACTTACCATTACCAAACGGGTAATGATAAGTTACCATTACACGTATGGTAACTTACCCTTTATGTTACTTACATTTAGATACTCAACCGCGGATCAGTATGTGCGGGGTTCGAATCCTGGGCTCGCCCGTCACTGACATTGCTTTCACGTGAGGAAACTGACGTTAATACTAGCTTTACCAGCTTTTTACTATAAGGGCCCAGCCTGTATGATAAATATATTTCTATATGTGCACATCTGTAACATGATCTCTGATAAGATACTCTGTACCTTCACTGACGACCAATTTTTCTCGCAATGTGCATTTTATGTCGTTACTGAAAAATAAACATATTATCTATTCTATTCTATTCTATATGTCTAGATTCTCCTGAACGGCATTCTACTCGCCGAGGAAGTGGGACTCAGTCAGCCGGCGGCTAAACAAGCCGCCAGCCTGAAGGCTCTCCACTATCTCTACTCCTCCTGTCCCACTCTCTACGTCAAACCACTCAGCTACGAGGACTGCCCTGATGAGAGAGCTGTCAGCAGGGATAATGTAATGGACGGGAACGGCAGGTCTGTCGATGTTCAGGACTAGCAAAACTGTAACGCTGCTAATAATTTAGTTACTTCTCTCTCTCTTCATATATATATATATATATATATATATATATATATATATATATATATATATATATATATATATATATATATATTATCCTTTCAATGTGCTGCCAAGTGGCAGGTTCAAGGTGCATATTCATACTCAAAGTCTGCTTTCTCGCTCCATAAGAGCACTCCTTAGATCTACAAGTTTATCCCTTCACAAAGTCTCTGTCTTATAATTTAGTTACTTATAACTGATTAATTAGTATTGTGTTATGATTAGGTTATGATTACTTAATAATTAATTATGATAGTTACTATTAGGTTATGATTACTTAATAATTAATTATGATAGTTACTATTAGGTTATGATTACTTAATAATTAATTATGATAGTTACTATTAGGTTATGATTACTTAATAATTAATTATGATAGTTACTATTAGGTTATGATTACTTAATAATTAATTATGATAGTTACTATTAGGTTATGATTACTTAACATTGTGTTGAACAAGTACTGGCTGTTCTGTGTAAGATTTCTGTGTTGTGTCAGATGTCATTAAAATAAATGATTACATTTTTTTGTTGCAATTATTAATATTGTTGTAATAGGCTATTATTACTATAATTTATTTTATTATTTAACAATTTATTACTATTTTATTTAGTATAATAATATAATTAATGCTAAATTAAATAATTAATAATAATCGGAAATTAAATTAATAGTGCTCAGTTTCTGAAAATTACTGTAAATAATTCAATTTGTTATAAAACTCTATATATTTTGTAGAATATTGTAGCATTCATTTACTGCTCCAGCTAGCTAAGCTCTATAGTTGGATAACATATATGTCTGTCATCTCCTTCTGACATCTCTGCCTGCGGATGAAGACCTGGATTTTACTTCCTCTTTACTGGTCACCCTTGAAGATTTCCAAGTGGCATATATTTAAGGTTTATATTCCCATGCAAAGCCTGCTCTCACTCCAGTAACCAACAAGTTGATAGATTCCAAAGGAAAGCCTCTTCTAGTCATTGGAACCTTTAGCTAGAAAAATATGGCTTCTGAGTTACTCTTTTGCCTTGATTAGTTCTTGCTTAATTGCCATTTGCTGCACGTGCAGTTTACTTTTGGTGTGTTCTGAAATAACCCAGACATACCACGGGTTTTTATAATTCTATTTATATAACTATTATTTAATTATTCTATTGCTACTTCTCAGTTTATTAGAATCTCAGTCATGAGGGATTGTATAAACTTGTGTATATACAACATGAGCAAGTGTTTTAACTATGTAACGTAACGTTTAAAAGTGCATTGGATGTTTTAGCTAATAATAGTTGAAGATCACTCCTATTGTATTGTGTTACAAGTGCTATATTTCATTGAGCTCTATTGCATTGTGTTTTACTATATTGTATTGATATTATATCAGATTGTATTGTGACTGTTCTACTAGGGTTGTTTGTGGAATTATGTTACATTTTACCGTACCTCGTAATATTTGTATTATTTTATTTGCTGCATTGTTTACTAAATCATAATTTTTTAATATATAGTACATTGTGTGTATTATATGTATTGTATTATTGTAATATTGTATATGTATTATATTACTATACCCTAGTTAAACTGGGATTCAAGGGAAGATGATGATGATGATGATTGTATTATTATATGTATTGTGTATTATATAATATATTGAGTTCTACTATAGTGTATATTGCAATAAAAATTTATGTATTTTATTTGAACAGGTCAGAGGCAGGCGAGGCTCTATCAGACAGTAACTTGGGGAGTAGGCTACTGAAGAAAATGGGTTGGACGGGACAGGGTGGCGTGGGGGTCCCTGGTAATGAGGGCATTGCAGAGCCCATAAACCTCAGTGCAGTCATCAACAGAGAGGGTTTAGGGCTAGCTTCCTCTCGAGGCACTGTCAAAGATCTGCATAACAAGGTAGGTCTTGCTATGTGAACAAGGTAGTGCTTGCTATGTGAACAATCTGAACAAGGTAGGGCTTGTTATGTGAACAATGTGAACAAGGTAGGGCTTGTTATGTGAACAATGTGAACAAGGTAGGGCTTGCTATGTGAACAAGGTAGGGCTTGCTCTGTGAACAAGGTAGGGCTTGCTATGGGAACAAGGTAGGGCTTGCTATGTGAACAAGGTAGGGCTTGATATGTGAACAAGTAGGGCTTGATATGTGAACAAGGTAGGGCTTGCTATGTGAACAAGGTAGGGCTTGTTATGTGAACAAGGTAGGGCTTGCTATGTGAACAAGGTAGGGCTTGCTATGTGAGCAAGGTAGGGCTTGCTATGTGAACAAGGTAGGGCGGGCTTGCTATGTGAACAAGGTAGGGCTTGCTATGTGAACAAGGTAGGGCTTGCTATGTGAGCAAGGTAGGGCTTGCTATGTGAACAAGATAGGGCTTGCTATGCGAGCAAGGTAGGGCTTGCAATGTGAACAAGGTAGGGCTTGCTCTGTGAACAAGGTAGGGCTTGATATGTGAACAAGGTAGGGCTTGCTCTCTGAACAAGATAGTGCTTGCTCTCTGAATAACAATAATAACAACAATTTATAATAATAACAGCAATTAGAGTGCTACAGTCATCAATGACAACATCGAACACTATTGAGACTTAATCAAGGCGGCAAGCAAAAAGAAGGTCCAAAAACGGTACAAATTCCAAAATTGAGAATTTCTGATTCACATGTGATTGGATACAAGATGGAGAAGAGATGGATCTTGAGCTCTCTGATATATCCATTATACAATTACAACGTAGCGGATTTCATATTAGTTGACGTACAATACTTTTGTTTCATTGATTGATTGATTAATTAATTGATTGACTGAATGATTGATTGGTTGGTTGATTTAGTGTTTAGATAATTCATTGTTGGCTTGCATTGTTGATTGTCTGGTAGATTTATATATTGACTGGCTGACTGACTGACTGACTGACAGATAAATTGATGATTGTTTGATAAGTAATTAATATTACTAATTATTAATTAATTACTATTACTATTGTTGTCTGTTACTGTATCCACCACAGATCACTAAGGTGGTGTTGGACTACATCCACAAGGACGATGAGGAAGACCTAGTCTTTGCTCCCACATTCACGACGGACGAGCGAGCGATCATTCACAGAGCGGCCCGTCGTTACGGACTCGCCACGAGGAGCCGAGGCAGAGAGTCTGAGCGCTATCTAGTGCTCAGTCGTAAGCGCACCCCCGCTCAGCTGCTTCATCACGTGAGAGCCCAGGCTGGAGAGACGTACAAATACCTGCTGCACGAACCGCTTGGATCGTAGACTATTCCGCATTTATGAATTGAATTTTATGTTTTTATTTAAAGATAATATTGTATATTTAAAGATAATATTGTATATTTTTATTTTAAGTAATATTCCCTGTGTTGTGTCCGGGTAGTTTGAAGAACGGATCAACCGGTGACTGCGCGTGTTGTAGAAATTAGGCGATTAAAGCACTAAGATCCATACCAACGTCAGAAAGGGCATTCGGTTGGTAAACGCCTAGTCTCTAGAAATCGCTACAAAAATTTAGACAAATGGAAGAGTCTCAAATAGGGGATTGGCTGGTGGTGTGGTGTAGAACAGAGAGGATTTGAGACAGTCTATTTGTATCCCGACCCTGGTTAGGCTGGGATTCAAGGGAGGATGATGATGATTTAAATATAACATTGACTGATCTGCTGTGTTCATATCAACATCGAGCACTCTGAGCTTGCTGTGAGTAGAGGTTACATTAAAACGGCTCATGAACGTTATAAAATAGAACTGATACTTTTTATCGTTTAGTGTCATTTATTTGTTCATCACAGCACAGATTATACAAACAATAGGAACGTGCATGTAGTTAGATAAACAAATAATAATACAAACAGGCAACCATAAAAGAGCCATAGCTGTGTTCAATTATACCATATTAGTAGCTATAGCAGATCTTAATTCTTCGTACTTAATAGTACGAAGACGAATTCTGCGTTAATACGACGACTGAGCTAGCAAGTGCAGTTATGTAGGCTAGAAATGAATTTTGTTTGCAGTTAATGGTGGTAAATGAGAAGATGGTAGGAAGTGATGAGTAAATGATGAGTAATGGTATTCCTGATGATGAGTAATGGTATTCCTGATGATGAGTAAATTGTATTCCTGACGACGAGTAAATGGTATTCCTGATGATGAGTAAATTGTATTCCTGACGACGAGTAAATGGTATTCCTGATGATGAGTAATGGTATTCCTGATGATGAGTAATGGTATTCCTGACGACGAGTAAATGGTATTCCTGATGATGAGTAATGGTATTCCTGACGACGAGTAAATGGTATTCCTGATGATGAGTAATGGTATTCCTGACGACGAGTAAATGGTATTCCTGATGATGAGTAATGGTATTCCTGACGACGAGTAAATGGTATTCCTGATGATGAGTAAATTGTATTCCTGACGACGAGTAAATGGTATTCCTGATGATGAGTAAATTGTATTCCTGACGACGAGTAAATGGTATTCCTGATGATGAGTAAATTGTATTCCTGACGACGAGTAAATGGTATTCCTGATGATGAGTAAATTGTATTCCTGACGACGAGTAAATGGTATTCCTGATGATGAGTAATGGTATTCCTGACGACGAGTAAATGGTATTCCTGATGATGAGTAATGGTATTCCTGACGACGAGTAAATGGTATTCCTGATGATGAGTAATGGTATTCCTGACGACGAGTAAATGGTATTCCTGATGATGAGTAATGGTATTCGTGCAGTCGTGCTTTTATAGTCACTATATTACAGCTTTCATCGTTGATACCCCTGTAGGCCTAAAACATGTGGGAACCAATGCTGTGATGAATTACAAATATATAACGATAAACTGTTAGGGATAATTTTTGCAGATCTATCTGCAATTATATTTCATTGTATTTGCATAATGAAGTTTGTTCTGTGCAAATCTATGAATTTCTGTATAATTTTATGAATATATAGTATGGAGAAATGGGCTACACAACCTTATGCACATATATTTGTATAAAAACCTAGCAGAGTAAATAAACCATAAATCTAATGATATGGTATTAAGGAACGCAGCAGATGTTAGGAAGCCCCTCCAATTACATAGCTACGTTGTATTGAGGCAGTCGGCACGAAGCACACAATGGGTTTATACTGAGTGTAAATCCGCCATCCGCTCTCGGTGATGTTGTTTCAGACATCTCAGCTTGTCTTAACGCGCAATCTCTGGTTTTGTAATGTAATCTCGAATACGTATTTTATACTCTCTCAAACACTTTCTCAAACACTTTCCCGAAACATTGCCGTCGAGTTAATAAATGCTACAAGGAACATAGAACTTAGTGCTATTAGGCCTATATAAGCTACATGTATAAAGTTTCGCTGCAAGTTCAGAAATTTTAGTCAATTATAATTTAATCTTCTCCGGTTCCTTTGCCTGATGAACATTAATTTTTAGAAATCTCTTCCAGTCTGATGCTGTTAGCGAATAGAAAGCAATATTAGAATAACGAATTATGTCTTATTCTATCAGGGTAAATAGGATAGTTTTCTCAATTCATTATCTTCTACGCCCCTGCCCAGTAAATATTAGTCGAAGCAGAGGACGGCATTGGAGGCCCACGTCGTCATAAACAGGATCCTCCAGGAAAATGGTATTAAATAAATTCCAGAAAATGGTATATAACAAGAACGCGTATTGCTAGAGACGATTTAAAGTACCACTCATATGTAGACATGAGGAGGAAAACGGAAGAGTATAGAGGCGTAATAAACATGTACAATGGACCTGCCAGTAGACAGTGCACTGAAAGACAGAGAGAGAGAGAGAGAGAGAGAGAGAGAGAGAGAGAGAGAGAGAGAGAGAGAGAGAGACATCTTATTCCATATCATATATTTGGTTACTATAGTACAGCTAGCTATATAGGCTCATAGATGTAACATTACGTGGCTTAGACTATTCAGTGCGTGTATGATATTATAATCTTCAGTCTGTCTCTTAAAGTTCTATGTTCTATGTAACGAGAATTTATGAGAGATCGTAAAGTTTTATGATATTAAAACATCTCAGTTTAACCTAAGCCTTCCTTTCGTGTACTCGCTACATCCGCTATGATGTTAGCATATGCTGCTATAGAGTTTGCTCTCGTCCATCAAGTGTTTTCACCTCATTTAAATTTATTGCATTTTTTAATTTTGCTGAAAATAAATTCTTCTAGAAGGTCAATTGTCTTTGGTTTTGCTGGATTAGCAAGCTGCTTGGAACCCTGGAAGTACATTGTCATTGGCTGTATACTTATATCTATCTATATACGTAGGCTTATACAGTAGGCCTATACGATTAGCCTACAATTATTTATTAATAGGGCTTACGATTTACTTTATGAATTTAAACTTAAAAATGAAAATTAAACCTGATGTAACCTATTGATTCCATTTATATAATTTACAAGTCGACTTCGCTAACATATAGGGGCCTACTGTAAGTCCATCGCAACCTCTGTACAAAGCTGTAGGACTATCTTTCTTAATTAAAGTGATGCAGCCTTCGGTTACTCGTTCTTCTAAATTAAACTAATTACTCTTGTGAGACCTAGCTTACCTTCACGCTCTAAGCTCTCTAATCGTTCTTTCCAGCATGCTGCACCGCAGATCTGTAATTCTCTTGCATCAAATCTTCGGAAGTCTTCGTTTGAATCATTTTGGCCTTTGCTTTCATATATATGAACAGTTTCATAGACAGTTGAAGACCTACCATTTTCACCTCTTTTTTCCTTCCAGCATCCACCTGTTGCGACAACAGAAAGCCTCCTTTTCTGTAAGTTCCTATACTTTGGATTGATTTCCTGGATTTTTGGTATTTGCACCGAATATTAGGCCTACTATTAATTATCACTATTTTTCCTCTGTCTCTCACTCTCTACTTCTTTTTCTCTAAATACTCTACTTCTTTTTCTCTAAATAAATTTCTCTCTATGTTTTTTCTCTTTCTCACTTTGAACTGATGTTATATAGCGATTTAAATTTCTGATATAGCTTATTCATGCAAAGTTTGACTGTTTAAAAAAAATTAACAGTTATATGGGTAATTATAGATCTATCTTCTCCACTATAGGCTGCAAAAACGGTAAGATTTTTGCTGGATTATACTATACAAATTGTCGAAATTCCAAATAGCCTAAGTGCCTGAGTTGTATTATGGCTCAGAGGATTCAGTTATAGCTATATGCCTATATATGAAGCTGAGGGAATATACAAACAATAAATGTGCATGTATATGTTCTATTTGCTGAAAATAAACAGACACTGTGGTTGCGCATTTACGACTTGAGTCTATTCGCTATAGCATGCTAACCTGATGTTATTGCTTTAGCCGAATCTATAAACCATTAGGTAGAGAGTTCGAAGTATCGCTTTTAGCTGCATAAATGTGCAAGAGAACCGTTGTGAATTTTGTGAGTTGTTTGCGCAACGTTTTAAGAACGATAAAGTCTATAATTTTATATAGATTCGAATGTTGAATTTTAAGTAAAACTCTAATTCAAGAATGATATCTAGTCTAACATCATTTATCAAGTAGAAAATCATGTATGGCCTATAAAGTATACCTATCCTATATACTGCATACGCCTATTTCTCACTCTTCTGCTCTGACAAGTGGCAGGTCCGTGGCACACAGGCCTATTCCTACTCACATTCAGCTTTCGCTATTCACACAGAGAACTGCTTAGATTAAAGAGTTAGTCCCGCCATAGATAGCTAAGACTTATCCAAACATTAACGTAGCCAATATAACTTGAGAAAAGTAGGGCTTCTGAGGTAGTTTTTCGTTGACTTCTTCAGTTCCTGCTCACTCGGCTCTTACGACAAGTGCTGTTTACGGTTGGTCTATTCTTCAGCTTTACGGACACAAACGGGTAATATACATATATATATACATATATATATATATATATATATATATATATATATATATATATATATATATATATAGGCCCCCAATATAATGATAATAATAATAATAATAATAATAATAAAGGTTTAACGTCAGTTTCCTCATCCAGGGATGATGTCAGGGACGTCCCCAACAGCACACATCACTACAGATCAATTCACCCAGACCAATCTGCGAAAGAAATGTGCTGAGGAGAGAGAAGTAAGGTCCTAAACGAAAGCCAGTCCGGTAATCAAAAAATAGTCAAGGTAGATTGATTATGTCGATGGTGGGAAAAGATAAGTTTTTAGCTTGCTAGAGAATGTTGAAAGAGAAGAACAAGAGCGAAGATTAGCAGGTAAAGAGTTCCAGATTGTGGGTGCTGCGTAAGAAAATGAACGTCTGCCCAATGACATGAGAATATTTGGAACTGAGAGAAGATTGGCATCGGTGGAGCGAAGTGCACGTGAGGGACGATAGGGAAGAAGAATTTCAGACAAGTAAGAAGGCTTGCCAAATCGTAGAGTTTTGAAAGTTAATAGAGGTATTTTATAATTTATGCGTTGATTAACAGGGAGCCAGTGAAGACTGCAAAGTAGAGAAAGAGAGCGAAATTGAAGTCGAGAGGACTTGCAAACAACATGTGCAAGAGAATTTTGGACGTGTTACAAACGATTGAGAGAAGAAGTAGGCAATCCATGTAATAATGAATTACAGTAGTCGAGCTTTGAATGAACTATGGAATTAGCAAGGATAGTGGCTGAATTTCTAGTAAGGGATGGGCGTATTTGCCTAAGCTGACGAATCTGGAAGAAAGAAGCGCGACAAACAGAAGAGATATGGGATTTAAAGTCAAGGTTTTCATCAAATATGACTCCAAGGCTTTTGGCGGATGGAGAAGGTGAAAGAGCAAGATTCTGAAAATTAAGAGAGCTACAGGAGTAGCTTTCTTAATTTGCAAAGGAGTGCCAATTAAAAGGTATTCAGTTTTGGAAGGATTAACAGCAAGACGGTTAGCACAAAACCAGGAATAAACCTTGTCAAGAATGTATGAGAGATGAGCCAGTTTTTGATCTGAATCATGATTAGAAAAGGAAATATATTGTAGTGTGTCGTCTGCATAGAAATGAAAATTTATGGAGGACTGAGCAAGCAGGTAGCTAAGAGGAGTGATATATAAAGAGAAGAGCAATGGACCTAACACTGAACCTTGAGGAACACCGCGTAGGAGGGGTAGTTCAGCAGAGCGATTTTGACCAATAACAACAGATTGTGCGCGACATGAGAGATATGATGTGAGAAGGGAAAAAGCAGAATCAGATGTCAAAACAAGATTTAAGCCTATTTATTAGGATGCCATGGTCAATTGTATCAAAGATAGTATTGTATACAATATATATATATATATATATACATGTATATATATATATATATATATAATATTATATATATACATGTATATATATATATAGGCCCATATATATATATATATATATATATATATATATATATATATATATATATGAGGTAAAATATATAGGTCTATATATAATACTATATATACCTATATATAAACCTACATATATATATATATATATATATATATATATATATATATATATATATATACATATATATATAGTGTATATATATAACAGTATATATATATAAACATATACTGTTTATATAACCGCAGGCCTATATACTATATATGCAATTATAAATGTATACAGATGTACACGTCTATGCATGCAACATTGGATATACATACACGGTGTATTATTGCTAGGGTTCCTCATTGAGCAGCAGCTGTCGGGAGCTGTGAGCTTTATTGCACTGTGCCGGTGAACCAGTGCAGCGGTCACTGGGTGCAGGTTTTATGCTTTAGACCTCCAGACATGCGAAATATAGGCGAGTAGTGGAAGATATCTGGCTGCTAATGACACTGTGGAGAGCATGCAGCCTGTCTACTGCAACTCTCAGCTCCCAATCAGACAGTCAGACAGACAGACTGACAGACAGTTAGACTGGCAGTCAAACAGTCAGACAGACAATTAGTCAAACAGGATGACAATCAGACAGTCAGACAGTCGAGAGTCTGACAGTTAGACAGTTAGACAGACAGTCAGACAGTCAGACTGACAGTCAGACAGTTAGATTGACAGTCAGACAGTTAGACTGACAATCAGATAGTCAGACAATCAGTAGGACTGACAAGCAGATATAAATTCGTTATAAAATGAAATGAGACTGGACTGGTTAGATTTACCTCACTAAACAGTCAGTGCTCTGTTCATATTCTATATATATATATATATATATATATATATACACTGTATATATATATATATATATATATATATATATAGGCCTATATTTATATATATTTAGACCTATGTATACAACTATATACAATATATATATATACATGTATATATATATATATATATATATATACTTGCATATATAATATATATATATATATATATATATATATATATATATATATATATATACTATATGCAGGCCTATATGTGCACAAATCCTGTGTCTTCTGAAGCCAAAATTATCCTTAGTTTATATATATATATATATATATATATATATATATATATATATATATATATACAGACGATAACACATTTGCAGGCTATAGGCTTAGAGATAATATATATATATATACATGTATATATATATATACATATATATATATATATATAAGTATATATATATATATACTGTATATG
Organism: Enchytraeus crypticus; assembly: GCA_905160935.1. Taxonomy (NCBI): domain Eukaryota; kingdom Metazoa; phylum Annelida; class Clitellata; order Enchytraeida; family Enchytraeidae; genus Enchytraeus; species Enchytraeus crypticus. The sequence goes on along the minus strand of CAJHZI010000484.1, from coordinate 2,414,675 downwards.
TAAGATGTTTATATATATATATATATATATATATATATATATATATATATATATATATCCTGAGCAAAACTGTATTAACAGTTTATATGACTTTATTAAATTTTATTTCGGACACCAGCATAAACTGATTGAATTTATTATTAAATATATTCTTTCTTGTACATGACAAGCCGTTATGAAACTGCCGAATAGTTTTTTGCTCTATATCAAAAAGTAAAAGGTGAGCAAAACATTTTGCTCACCTTCGAATGGATATTTTATTATTTTATTAGTATTCAATATACATGTATAATCTATAGACCTATGGGTATATGGCACAAATCAAATCTTATATGAAGCCACAATTGTCATTAGTTTATAATCTTCTTGTGCATAGATCAGGTTGTATATCCCGAAGATTGGAAGGGGCCCGACCCCCCGCCCCTAGTATGTAAACTTTTAGCACTTTTTCATCGTATACAGGTATGCACAACCGAATTAGAATGTGCCATTAATTTTTTAAGACCATTAAGATCATTAAGATCATTAAGATCATTAAGATCATTAAGATCATTAAGATCATTAAGATCATTAAGATCATTAAGATCATTAAGATCATTAAGATCATTAAGATCATTAAGATCATTAAGATCATTAAGATCATTAAGATCATTAAGAGACCATTAAGATCATTAAGATCTTTAAGATCATTAAGATCATTAAGATCATTAAGATCATTAAGATCATTAAGATCATTAAGATCATTAAGATCATTAAGATCATAAAGACCATTAAGATCATTAAGATCATTAAGATCATTAAGATCATTAAGATCATTAAGATCATTAAGATCATTAAGACCATAAAGACCATTAAGATCATTAAGATCATTAAGATCATTAAGATCATTAAGATCATTAAGATCATTAAGATCATTAAGATCATTAAGATCATTAAGATCATTAAGATCATTAAGATCATTAAGATCATTAAGATCATTAAGATCATTAAGATCATTAAGATCATAAAGACCATTAAGATCATTAAGATCAAGATCATTAAGATCATTAAGATCATTAAGATCATTAAGATCATTAAGATCATTAAGATCATTAAGATCATAAAGATCATTAAGATCATTAAGATCATTAAGATCATTCATTAAGATCATTAAGATCATTAAGATCATTAAGATCATTAAGATCATTAAGATCATTAAGACCATAAAGACCATTAAGATCATTAAGATCATTAAGATCATTAAGATCATTAAGACCATTAAGATCATTAAGACCATTAAGATCATTAAGACCATTAAGATCATTAAGATCATTAAGATCATTAAGACCATAAAGACCATTAAGATCATTAAGACCATTAAGACCATTAAGATCATTAAGACCATTAAGACCATTAAGATCATTAAGACCATAAAGACCATTAAGATCATTAAGACCATAAAGACCATTAAGATCATTAAGACCCTAAAGACCATCTCGAACGTCATATTTGTTCCATGAATGCATGAAAATGAAAGGTTATAGTCAACAATTAATTGGTCAAGACATATTCTTTGTAATGGAATCTACTCATTGATCAATGGAATGCTCTTGAAGAGCGAGAAAGCAGAGAGCCATTATATAAACATGAACCTTCGACTCGCCGTTTTCCAGAACAATAGGAAAAATAATAAAGGAAAAAGTGAGAAACTTAGCTCAACCTCCATTTTGAAAATGTCAAAATAGCCCGTGTAATTCTACACTATAGACTGCTAAAGCCTGCGAGGTTGCACTGAGGTTTTGTCTGTGCAACGCTGCAGGTAGGTTTTAGAGGTGGAAGGTTATAAAATCTCTACCTCATGTAGGACTATAACTAAGCATGCTTCAGTGCAATATAAATTATGATGCTATGTAATTCTATAGAAATACTGCAGTTTACCTTAAGTTGTCGGGCCCACGAGACATCGTTTAACTAAGATGAAAGTAGATTTAAATTACTTTAAACTATATAGTAAAAAATAGGCTATTTAATTTAATTGGCGCAGGAATGTTTGACTTAATTATAGGCTTATAATTTAAAAGCAGGCCTATCGAAGACCAGCATAAAACAAAAAACTAGTAGATTGTAATTGTTACTCTCTCAAGATAAGCAATTATAAAATTATCTTTAGCGAGCTTAGATGATCATGCTTGTGATTGAATAAACGTTTTGACTAAACGAGATTGCGCTCTTTAAGAATCAAGGCAATAAGGCTATAGGCCCCTATACCTGCATTAAGTCATTTGTTGCAGTATTCACTATAGCCTACATAGAAATATAAACACAAGGAGATTAAAATGGTTCAGTCAACGGTATCGAAGATTCTGTATGGATCACATCTGTCGTATATAAAAGCATATGCAAATACACTGCACATTAAAAAACAAGCACTTAGTGTTGTTGTATTCATTATCTTCAGTATTAATTAGGCCCTTTTTTCAACGTAGCTTTACAAATTATGAATTAATCATACTGACTAATCATTTAAAACTTTCAAAAGTGATATATGCATGTACGAAATTTGTTCTAACCTCTATTGGAGGTATGTATTAAAGAAAATGCCGTGAAACACTGAAACCTTCTTTGAAGAAACTCTTAACATTTTCGCAGGACACTGCTGACTAAACTGATATATGAGTATGTCGTTATATATATATATATATATATATATATATATATATATATATATATATACAGTATATATATAGGTATATATATAGATATATATATATATATATATATAGGCCTATATATATATATTATATATATGCACGTATATATCTAGTATATATTATATACATACATATATATATATATATATATATATTAGTTTATATATTATATATATATAATATATAAACTATATTATATATTATCTTCAGTATTAATTAGGCCCTTTTTTCAACGTAGCTTTACAAATTATGAATTAATCATACTGACTAATCATTTAAAACTTTCAAAAGTGATATATGCATGTACGAAATTTGTTCTAACCTCTATTGGAGGTATGTATTAAAGAAAATGCCGTGAAACACTGAAACCTTCTTTGAAGAAACTCTTAACATTTTCGCAGGACACTGCTGACTAAACTGATATATGAGTATGTCGTTATATATATATATATATATATATATATATATATATATATATATATATACAGTATATATATAGGTATATATATAGATATATATATATATATATATATATAGGCCTATATATATATATTATATATATGCACGTATATATCTAGTATATATTATATACATATATATATATATATATATATATATATATTAGTTTATATATTATATATATATATATATTGTATTATATATATAACTTTGGCTTGGACCACGCTATTGTATGGATGTGAAACATGGACCTTAAGGATGGAAGATATTAGGAAACTGGAGGCATTGGAAATGTGGATTTGGAGAAGAATGGAGAGGATTAGCTGGACTCAAATGGTTACAAATGAGGAAGTCCTGGAGAGAGTTGGCACAGATAGACAGTTGAAAAATGTATTAAGAAATAGAAAGAAGAGATGGATAGGACACATTCTAAGGGGGGAAGGTCTATTAAAAGAGGTCATAGAAGGTAGAATTGAAGGAAAAAGAGGCAGGGGCAGGCCGAGATTAGGTATGTTGAATGATTTAAAGACCCACTCATATGTGAAAATGAAGAGGAAGTTGGAAGACAGAGAAGAGTGGAGGCGTTATATATCATGGACCTGCCAGTAGGCAGTGCACTAAGATATATATATATATACGTACGTAGGCCTATATATATATTATATATATATATATATACTATATATATATATATGCATATATGTATGTTTGTATATTGTCAATACTATTTATATAGGCCTAAATATACTGCATATACATACTGTATATATAGAATATATAATATATATATCATATATACATATATGTATATAGGCATATATATATATATATATATATATATATATATATATATATATATATATGTGTGTGTGTGTGTGTGTGTGTGTCTATAAAGCGAAAGCGTGATTTGAAAAAGGACGACGGTTGTAGACTGACACAAATGTAAAACAATTCGACAGTAAAACTGTTTGAAGTTAGCAAGTTGCGCAATTAAGATTTTATTTATGCAATTTCTGCAGTCCGACTTGTGTGCAGATGGAATTGCTATGCTATATAGACCCCTACGCTTATATGCATATTCATATAATATTATAGGAGATAACTCATCCAGTATATCATGCATGCATAAATATCTGAAGTAATGAAACAGATATACCTAATTTGTCGAGATAAATTTCATTCGGCGATCAAATGAATCCACTTTAGGGTAGAAGAAAAACTGATCGTATATAGACTTAAAGTTGAGTCACTTAATAACGGTGAAAAGAATTAAGTAATAGCAACAGAATCAATAAAAGAAGGGTAGGATATATTTGTGAAAAATGATAAGTGGAGAAAAACCATTAAAAATGAAGATGTTTTACAAAGAATGTCAACTTGTCGTGACCTTTTGAACCGAATACGACGACAATAGATGAAGTTTTTCGGACACATTATGCTGAACAAAATAGTTGACAATACCGTAATGACAGGAATTATAGATGGCAAAAGATGTAAGGGTCGACAGCGGATGACGTTTATTAAGAGTCTTAGCAAATGTACGCAGCTAACTGAAACAGAGATGATCAGAGCAACAATGAACACACACCATTGGCGTAACCACCGGGAGGGGGACAGGGGGACACGTCCACCAGAATTTAGACTGGGGGGACATGCATGCAAATGTCCCTCCCAGAATTTAGGCTCAAATATACTGTATATACTTTATGTAAGAAATTTTGCGTATTTTTCAATGTCGCCCGATAACTGCATGTGCAAGTATTACTAGCAGGTATAGAGCCGTGCTGTAGATCGAGTGGTAAACTGATACGCTTCCATTATTAATTATTGACATAGCTGTAGTTGTACTGTGTATGCTCGGCCATAGACTCCTATTATCCTATATTCTGTCACATACTTTCATAGTATATAGGAGACTAGAGGGCTGAGCGACCGATGTTAATTGAGTGTGACGAAATATAGGAGAGTGCCAACTAGCCGAGCTGTTGGGATGAAACTATATTGGCCTATCTAGAGTTTGCGGCTGCACAGGCCTATTGTATCTTGAGAGGTCAACTTATCAACCATCGGTAGATGCTCTGAAAAATGTGCATAAAGGCTAAGTTTATGGAGTTGTTCATAGACAGTAAACCAAGTTCTGCATAATTGCGTCATGGATAAATGTATGTTAAAGACCAAGAAGTCACGGCTGGTAAGAATTAACATATTACTAATTTCGATTTAGAATTCTGAAAGTTGTAAATGCAATTTTGCAGTATCATTCAGAGTTTTTTTTAGAAAATCTCGAGGAATTTGCGCACAGCGCTGCTTCTTTTGAAAGATAAAAGCTGGTACAGCTAATGTTAACGTAAGTTTCCTCACTCTAAAGCGATGTCAGTGACGGGATAACCCAGGATTTGAACCCCTCACATACTGATTCGCGGTCGAGTACCTTACCGACATCGCCACTGGCTCCAGCCAGTAGTTATACTGTGTATGCTAGGGAAACTAAGTTCCCCCCTTAACCACTGCTCTTACATACATATTTACGCACAGAAATAGCCATAAAAACAAAGAAAATATAGTTTAAAATTTTTTTATCGGCGGGCCTAAGGGGCGGGCAGGCTCCCGCCCCCCGTGGATACGCCAATGATTGTGCCCCCCAGATTTTCGGTCGTGGTTACGCCTATGGCAGACACATATGGAGGAATATGACCATGACCGAACAGGCACGGTACTTAGAAGATTTAGTGTACATGAATGGCATTAAAATAGCCTCTGCGCCATCTCTCGAATAGTCTAAAGACTAATCTCTGAAAAGTGAAAGCATGATGAGGCGCCAACTTTCGGTATGATTGGAAAACCATCTCGCGTCATCTGACGAACATAGACAACACTTTGGATCTTTGAACAGATCTAAGAAGACATTATTTAGCACCATCTCGTGAGTAGCCAGTATAATATTTTAAATTTTACTAACAGCAGTAATATGACCCGTGTTATGTACGGGTTGCTGAAGAACAGACCAACCGCTGACAGCACGTCTCGTAAAAGGCTACAAGACACTGAAGTCAAAACTAACGTCAGAAAGGGCACTGGTTGATGAGCGCCTAAGCTCCAGAAATTTGTAAAAAAATTGTCTGAAACTTATAGAAAAGTTGACAGATTGGAATGTCTTAATAGCGTAGGGGTAAATAATATTAAAATATTATTAATGGAGAACCTGAACTCCTATTCTACGCATAACCTGAACTAACTAAACCTTCATATAGGCTTATTTGTAACTATCTGAATTCCACCATCGCCTACAACTATGGAGAGAATAAGGAATGAAAATTTAAAGAATCTAACTGGAATTAAGAATGTAGTTGGAATTAGACATTTTGCTGGAATTAAGAATTTAGCCGAAATGCTACATAATATAAGCGATTACATCCTTACCCATCCTTTGAAAGCTCGTGAATGTTGCTACAGAGCTTCAATGGTTTGGTAGAGATTACGTCGTTAATTCAACTATCTTCAATATATAGGCTCAGGAAATAACAACAATAGAGTGCTACAGTCATCAATGACAACATCGAAACTCAAGCAATAAGCGGCCACAATGCATTGTATCCCTAACCATTATCTTATATTTTCTCACGCGCACCCTCCATTTACGTTTTCTACGAAGATTTTTCTTGTGCTCCTATAGATATAGGCTTATATATAGATATAGGCCTAAATATAGATATAGGCTTAGTGTTTGGAAGTTTAGAGGAAATGTTTTGATTCTACACGTAACTGTCATCTGACTGACTCTATAGACACTCTTTGTTGTATCCGGAACCAAAAAATACATTGAATTGTAATAAATGTACTCAATTGAAAATATTTACCATAATTTTTAAAGTATTAGATCATTTGAAGCTTTTACGCTTGTAGACACTTTCGAAGTTTACAGATTCTCAGATTAGATCAACTTGTAGGCCTAGTGTTTAAGAAAATTCTGTGCATGCCATATATATATATATATATATATATATATATATATATATATATATATATATATATATATATATATATATATATATGAATCTATATTGCACCATCGAAACGTGGTAGCAAATTACATACAATAAACAAAAATAATAATAAATACCAACAGTGCATTAAAACAAATGCAACTGCATTGAAAATAAACACAAAAAATTCTGTATAATATTACATATATATAATATATATATAGACATATATATATATATATGTATATGAATATATATATATATATATATATATATATATATATATATATATACATATATATATATATAAAGCTAAATTATGCAAGCAGTTTCTGAATATTTCAAGCCGTTTATAGGCCTATGTAATATTTATCATCAAATATTTATAGGCCTCTATGTTTAGGGATTCAAACATTGGAGTAATTTAAGATTAATATATGTAAATTAGTTTTTTCCAGTAGTAACAGAGTAGATTTATGAAATATCGTATAAAGATCGACAGTAATATTTTTAAAGAATTTGCATGGTCTTCAAACATGATATACATGTACATGAACATTACATTTATGTAGGTTTTTATGTAGGCTACAGTCTTCTCATAGACCCATGTACAGGCTTGCAGGTCTATTTATTTTTTTAAATGTAAAGGTATTTATAGGTGTACTTGTAGATCATACATACTGTAGATCTTCGTACGTATAGAATTGCAGATACATGTAAGCCTACATAGAAATTAAAAATATATAAAGCACATACATAGGCAGGCCTATACAAAAATATAACATTATATTTTTAAAACAGTCTAAATTTATTAAACAGTATATACATGTACATGTATACATGCACCCTATATAAAAATCGGCCTATAAGTAGGCTTATTATATATTATGTTATGTTATATATATAGGGCCTATATATAGATGTATAGGCCTATATATATATATATATATATATATATATATATATAGGCCTAGTATAGCCCACATGTATATAGGACTATGCAATATATCTGTACCCTTATATATATATATATATATATATATATATATATATATATATATATATATATATATATATATATATATATATATACATTTATATATCTATATATATGTATATATAATTACTTAACATGACTATCCCTAACTAATCACCTGTACTTACAGTCCAATCGAGCCTTTTTCTGTTCTACAATATTTTAAAATAGTTACAAAACCTGGAGCAGTACACTGGAACAGGTTAGATCTATATAGAATCGTAATAAGTTTCAAAGGCTCCTAAAATAATTTATTAGAGAGGCCTATATACGTGGAATCCTTGATTTGCTATTAAGTGGGATAGGGCCTACTTCATTTCTTATATCTTTATTACTAACTTAACGTTTGTGATTATTTAAACTTGTAAGCGTTGTACTGAAATCTGAGTTATTGTGCATGTCGGTGGCCATCAAGATAGGACCATGTCCTCACTGATGGTCAGCAAGATAGGACCATGTTATCACTGGTGGCCAGCAAGATATGACCATGTACTCACTGGTGGTCAGCAAGATATGACCATGTACTCACTGGTGGCCAGCAAGATAGGACCATGTTATCACTGGTGGCCAGCAAGATATGACCATGTCCTCACTGGTGGCCAGCAAGATATGACTATATCCTCACTGCGTGGTGGTCGTTATGCAGGATAACTAATTTACTAATTTAAGGCTCTTTGCACCTTTTGTATTATGTGCACGATGTTTGTACAATGTTTCTGATATCTGACACTGTTTTTATGAATAAATAAACCCCTCTCTCTCCCTCTCTCTTTCTTTCTCTGTCTCTCTCACTCTCTCTCTTTCTCTCTAACTAGGCCTAGACCTATAGTCATAATGTTCATTCGAGCCTGCTCCCACAACCAAATTTTCTTGGTCAATCAAAGGCACAAAAGCAAGACTTTAAAAGTATTAACTATTAATTTTTATCAGATCTATTTGGTGTTCTTGTATATTTTATAATATGATTGGCAATAGTATGTTGCGTGTTAATTTGTTCACTACCTAGTTACCAATTAGGCCCAGACTACTCTTATTTCCAATTTAATTTATTTACTTTTCTCTTAACTAGGACTACTTAAATGTTCTATTTACTTTCTGACTATCTACCCTATCTATTTAAGCAAAAAAGGTAAAGCTAAGGTTAACGTCAGTTTCCTCACTCGAAAGCGATGTCAGTGACGGGCGAGCCCAGGATTTGAACCCGCATAAACTGATCCGCGGTTGAGTATCTTACCGACTTCGCCACTGGCTCCAGCCTAGGCTATATTAACTCATAATAATAAATAAATAATAAAGGTTTAGCGTCCGTTTCCTCATACAAGGATGATGTCAGGGACGTCCCCTTATCACATGTCATAACAAATCGATTCACACAAAACGATCTAAAAAAATATGTGCTCAGGAGAAAGAAAAAGATCCTAAACGGTAGCATATCATATTTGAACATTTTTATGGTTCTTTACCAGTTTTACCTGAACAGAATTTAACCTATTAATGTAAGCCTTCGTCGCAAATCTCAATGTTATTAGTATTTAATTGTTCGACAGTTGGCACTAGTATCTAGTTCATCTTCGGTAAATAAGCAATCTGATCTAACAACTATTCGAGAGGTGGCGCTGAGTTACGCAATAGAGTGCAGATAAAATTATTACATCATGGACTTGGACGATGTCGCTGCTTTCAGAGAAATTGGACAAAATATCGACCGCACTATCGTATATTGATCTAACGCCCCGATAGATGCATCGAACAATCAATCAAGCATCAATGTTACCATGTAGGGAATATAAACGTACACCAGGGATGTCACGCAGGGGAATTTAACCATGCACAAAGGATGTTATAGAGGAAATTAAAACCATGCTCCAATGACGTCATAGAGAGGAATATAACCATGCTCCAATGACGTCATAGAGGTGACTATAACCATGCTCCAATGACGTCATAGAAGGGAATATAACCACGCTCCAATGACGTCATAGATGGGAATATAACCGTGCTCCAAGGATGTTATATAAACTTTATTTCACCAATACATGGTAGTTTCGAACCAAGATATAGAAAAAAGAAAGAAAAATAAACGAAAAGAAACAACACTATGCAAACAAGTACAGCTAAGCAATGCAAACCTAGTAGTTTACAAGTGACAAACAGAATCAAATCAACTCAATTATTCATTAGAATATTCAATATCCAGCATTTTGTCAACGTAGATCCAAAATTTTAATCGTACTTTAGCAACAGAATCAACAAACGAAATATTATATTTCCTTTGTAAACTTTCAAATTCTAAATAATCGGGATGATCTAATTCGATCCCTTTAATAATTTTGGCATCCAATACTAATTTGTTAAAAAAATTATACCTATGGTATTCATAAAAGATACTCAAAGGCCAAAAACCAAAATAATATTGACACCACATAATTACTTCCTTGTCAGTCGACTGACTGCAGTCAGCTGACTGCAGGCTCCTGTGAACTCCTTTAGATCTAGATCTCTATTTCGAACAGTGGATATTCAAGTAATTCTTGGCGAAAAAACTATACAGAAAATTCATTTGATACCAGAAGGGATGTGAGGATTATAGTTCCATGAAAATATTATATTTTAGCATTCTCTGGGTTAGGTTAGAGTTTATTTACCCACTTACAGGTATTTGCATTAACTGTTGTTTGAAGGATAGAAATAGAGTATGAGTTTACGTTGTTAAATAATGAGCCTTGGCTACAATGTTGACCATCATCTTTTTCATTTCTTTTCCAGAAAGCGTGCACACCTTCCACGTTCAATTCTAAGTTCATAATTGTAAACTTGTTGTCTTTGATCCTGACAGCTTTCGAAATTATGCCTTAGACTCATTGCCCTCCCTTTTCTTTCTAGTGTTCTTCCAATTGGCAGATCTAAGGTAAAAAATCCTGCTAACAATTTGCTATCATGCTCCATAAAGAGCAATCCATTGACTGCACCCTACGCTTTATTCAAACTATATTCCTACTACAGTGAATAGAACATGTGAAAATAAAACTTCTGAGGTGTTTTCCCATTCTTCTGAAATTCTTGTTAAGTCGTCTCCTATGACATGTGCACTATGCGGTAGTCTGCTCCACCGCTGCCCTGATGCAACAGGAGGAAACTCATTGTAAATTTCTCTAAGGCTAGTCTAAATATATGTTTGATTGTTTCAATAACAATTACAATTTTATATATGCCTAGGCCCTATATGCAGGCCAATAGATTAAGTATTTTTAAATATTAGTATGTATTATGTTTATAAATCCTTTGAGAAAAAATACCTAGTCATATTCAACCATGACACTGCTATAAAGTTGTCCTTGTTATTAATAATAACAATAACAATATTGACATTGCCATTGTTGTTTCTGGCCAATTGAGATTATTTATAATTAGGCCTACCAAAGATTTACTTACCTTCACCGACTATAGTCACAATACATCGGTTAATTATTATAAAGGTGATAATTCTACCAGGACTATATTGGTATTAAGAGAGAATATTCAATTAAGGATCTGGCCTCCATCGCCCGTAAATCTTTTACCGTATCCGGTAATAGTTCAGGAATCATTTCAAAATGACTAATCCTTAATCTAATCTTAATGTAGATGTAGATAAATGTTTTATAAATGTAGATAAATGTATTTTCTAGTACATCTCTTTTTTGATGGCGATTTTATTCATATTTACGTTCAAAATGTTTTTGTATGCAGTCCTATTTTATTTTTAGGCTGATTTGCTGTGTTTGTTTTTTACTGTGTATGCTTCTAATGTCATGGATTTAGCGAAATAAAGATGATTTACGAAAGCCTAAAGATGTTTATACAATATTTTAGATAATATAGAGTAGGTCTTAAACAGCTTTACATTTCAATGTTGGTCTACATGTATGATATTTGTATAGGCCAATACTGCATATAAACCTATATATATATATATATATATATATATATATATATATATATATATTATATATATATCATGTATATAT